>VRLP01003933.1:0-56054 GCA_009660295.1 Lophius piscatorius | reverse complement strand
TAGTTTGTCCAGTTTCCTCCTGTCAGCAGCTGAGATGCTGCTGCCCCAGCAGACCACTCCATAGAAGATGGCCGAGGCGACTGCAGAGTCGAAGAAGGTCTTCAGGAGCGCCCCCTGCACTCCAAAAGACCTCAGTCTCCTCAGCAAATACAGTCGGCTCTGACCCTTTTTATACAGTGCCGTGGAGTTGTGAGTCCAGTCCAGTTTGTTGTTCAGGTGAACACCAAGGTACTTGTAGGACATGACCATCTCAATGTCCATTCCCTGGATGTTCACCGGTGTGTGGGGGGGTGTGTGCCTGCGGAAGTCCACCACCAGTTCCTTGGTTAACGCACCCCCCTACCTAAAAGAACTACTCAACCCGCTGACCTCAACACGATCCCTCCGTTCTACCCACTCATACCGCTTCTTCCTTCCCCGGACTAAGCTCAGCACCATGGGTGATGGGGCCTTCTGTTCTGCTGCCCCTCGTCTGTGGAATGCCCTCCCTGACCATCTGAGGGCTCCACAGACAATAACTTTTAATTAACATTGCTGCTTTTTCGTCATATTTTTATATTATCATTATATTTTTTATTGCTTCCTTTGAGATTTGGTCCAAATGTAAAGTGCGTTATAAATGAAATGTATTATTATTATTATTGTTATTACAGTGAGCTTCAGAGTAATGTGTGAGCAGTTTCTTCATGGTCAATACCTAAAAAGTTAAAAGTATTGGCACTGTGTTAAGAATATTATGTTCTTTGCCATCAAGTATCCATCCATCCATCAAGTCTTACTTATTCTTTTCCTCAATCGCTACTGTACCACAAACTGCTTTAAAAGTTAAAGCTTGTGCTGACAGAATGGTATCAGAACACATCGCAGCTGCATCAAAGCTGAGTTCATATGCCCAATATGCAGTCAGTCTTTGTGGCTGCAGACTGGTTTGAGTGTCCATGCTGACCCCTGTCCACTGCTGAAAGTGCCCTAAAATAGTAGTGTGAGCATTTAGACTGGACCAGTGAGTAATCGAAGACGGTGGTCTGGTCTGATGAATCATCTTTCTATCACATTATGTAGATGGCCGGGTGCATGTTCTTTGCTTACCGGGGGAAACAAAGCTAGGGGAGTCAATATGGTGCATCTGAGCAATGTTCCACTGGGAAACTTTGAGTCTTACCATCCCCTGTTGGGATGCAGACCAAACTCATCACTTCGTTTAAATGGTTTTCCGGAATAGAAGTGACCTCTTTCAGCAGGATGATACATCTTGACACGCTGCAAAGAAAATGGCTAAAGAATGGTTTGAGGAACACAACAATGAGTTCAAGATGTTGACTTGCTCTCCATATTCCCCAGATTTGAATTCAATCAAGCATCTGTTGGGTGGGTCTGAAAAAGAGCCTGATCACTGGAGGCCCCACCTCCAGGACTCAAGGGATCTGCCGCCAGTTTATTGATGCCACATACCAAAACACACACATCCAGAGGTAATTATAATGTTATGGCTGATCAGTATATTATACCATTACAGTCACACTACTAATTTACTGTTGTGTGTTTATATTAAGCATTTTAAGTACATTTTGTATACTATACTTCTACTACCACTACATTTCCAATATATGGTATTTATATTCTCACAGTGCAATGTTTTTATGTGTACACATAACACACATCATCTCAGTTGTTTCTCCACCCCTGTTCATAAAACTCTCAGGAGAAGATGAAAGGGTGATATATAAGACTTCCGTGCAGTGTGGCAGCTTTTCTGTCTTCGCCTATGTCGCCACTACAGATAGTGTATGGTCTCCACCTCTGCTCTGTCTCTGCTACATATCAAGAGCAATCCCTGCAATCTCATTGTTTGGATTTATTACTAGAGGGAGGTGGGTGGAGATTCAGTCTGCCCTCCACCACTGATGGATAAATCTGATGTCTGCTACTGCCGGGATGCCAACCTTCGGGCATTTACAAAGGGAGCCATTTATAAAACTTGACAGCGTCCGTGCAGACTGTTGCTCAAAGCTTTCAACACCTGTTGGTTAGAGGAAAAAGCAGCAGTCATCAAAGCGAGTGCACAAATTAGGAGCACATTTGTCGTCGAGGGATATGGAAATAGGAAGGTCTGGTAAAATAACTGGGTTTCGTGCCTCAAGTGGAATCTGGACGGTCTGATACAATAGTTCTATTATTTTGTTATTGTTTGACTAAACAGAAGATATTTTAAAAGGGGTATGTGTCTGGCATTATTTTAACAAGGCTTATTGATCGATACTTTGCTGAAAGTAAAGTAAGAACTTTGACATTGTGAAAAAATAACTGGCTGTTTTACTAGGGTTTAAATATGAGGTGACAGAGGCCTAATTCTCTTTGTGAAGTGAAGAAAAGTTATACAGCTGCACAAATCTGGCAATGGTGAAATCTCTCTCAACAGTTTAAAAATGTCAGTTTCAATAGCTAGTTAGACTGGCACAAGACTCCCCAAGGATTGCAGCTGGAGATTTGCAGAGGTCAGTTGAGTAAGAAAGCCTCCCTAACCAACAGACGGCACCGACACCAACACAAGCTGTGTTGGCGGTTAGCAAGAAAAAGCCTCTGCTTTCATCCACACAGAAAGTAAAGCACAGACAGTTTGCCAAACATCCTTGGCTCTTTCAATGGAACAAGGGCATTCGTCAGATGAGACCATAGTGGAGCTTCTGGCACTCTGAGTGTGGCGTAGCTAAAAAAAAAGGTCATAGAGAAAAGCAACTTCATGTCCACAGTGAAGTCTGGTGGAGGATATTTTATGCTGTGGTGTTGTTATTGTTTCGATGGCCCTGGACATCTTTTTAAAATACCATGGACTGACATCCTAATAGTCTCTGCCTGGGCAATGATCTGAAGTACACCTCAAAATCAACCCTAGAATGGTTCAGATCTCAAAATAAAGATTTTGCCATGGCCATCCCAGCAGAATGACCTAAATCCCACAGAACATCTGTGGGATGCACTGAAGAAGACAGTCCACACATTTCAATCTCTGAATTGGAGAGTTTCTGTATGGAGGTATGGTCTCAGTTCTTCTCCGTGTCTTCTCAAACTTCAACATTTTAGTTGTTATCATTTAATTATTTTATTGAAAATCAATAATAAAGCTGTATAAGGAACTTTCCATAACATGTAGAGTGGTTTCCATGAGTTATTGTGGGCTAAAACATGCTAAATCCTGCATTCTGGTTATGGCTCACTGGAGCCTCCTCCGATAAAAAAAACATAAGTGTGGTTCTGAATTAACATACTGACCCGTCATCAAACCGGTACTCATTCTGCTGAGGATACAGCAATAGTGACAGCAGTATGAGGAAAAATCTGATACGTCCTTACTGGTCAATGCAAACATATTTATCTCATAATATACTGTCATTTAATAGAACAATAGCGTTAGATTATATTTTAATTCTACATAAAAGTAGACATTTTGGATTGTTGCTTTATTAATTGTGCATGGGGGATGGAAGCAAAGGGGGATCAGGAATGAATAACAGAATAAGGTTTTCTGTCCTGGAGTTTATTTAGGCAATAACTCAGTGACTGGGCGTAAGTATTTCCAGTATGATTTGTAGTATGTTTGGGATCTTGGCAGAAGATGGTGTTTTACACTTTACAACCCTCCCCGAAAGAGACATTCCAAAGACCGTACAAATCTTGGACTGTATCTGCTATTTGCTCTTTCAGTCCTGTACATTCTCTCAGTTTTGTAGATTTTATATTTCTCCCACCAAATAGCTGGTGTTGGTTTTGAAAATGCGCGACAATGCTGCATCACATTTCAATGATAGAAGTTAGCACTGACATCTCCTCAGCACAGATGCATGCAAGCATTATGGCAAGCAAGAAATCCATCTGGCCCTTGTATGATAGCCTGACTCAGCATTTTATTGCATTGTCCAGTACTCAAGTTGTGCTTGGCTGCTCAAATTGCCAATTTTGCATACTCCGATTTATTGGATACCAGAGGCGAGCAAGGATGTTGCTGTGTCATCATGCCAATGTTCTTGAGACTTCTCAGATGACCTCATATCACTCCTGTATCGGGGTCCCAACAAGCCCTGCATCAGTCAAACAGAATGTGAAACCCATTTGCTGCAAGCAGCTCTATCCAGAGATTTACAGTTGAACAAATACATGTCTTACTGCCAAAATGTTTGGATTCCGCCCTAGAATCATATTCACACAACCTAGCCAGATAAGAAGTTAACAAGTGAGAGCTGTGCAGGACTGTAGAACAATATACAATTTCCCAACACATTTGCAGGACAGGACGTTCGTCAGAGAAGCTGCAACTCTACCTTTGAGCATCCGCAACAGCAACAACATGAAGTACATAACAATATCTGTTGGAGATATTTTACCATGGTATGCCATGTTTTAACTGGTTTCCTAACCCATAGATATAGCTAAAAGTCTATTAAATATAATTTAAAAGGGGAATAATACATGAATCTACTTGGTTGACCTTCTATCATTACATTATGTTCTTTATACATTTTAAAGGGTTTTCTTTTCTCTTTCTTTTTTTTTTTTTTTTACAAAATATTAATTGAGCTATTCAGATTCCAAAGTCAAAACTAAGATCAGAGGTTTTAGGATTGCAGACAATGTCACAATGATGGTTGTAGTATTTTCATGGATATTCTGCCTCCTCACAGGCCTGACGTTGACATATGACCACCAAGAATACAGAACAAACTGAGTCTCATTGAGATACGATCAGCCGCATAAGTGGAGAGTAAATTTATTATCAGGTATGCACAAGTATTTATGTGTATTTGTTTTAGAGTCACACAGCAACAGTGCGTGTAAATGAAGTGTCAAAAGCTAAACAAACACATCGTGATGAAGTGCCGGGAGATGACTTCAACATTTGTCACAGTCAGCTGCAAATATTTATTTCAACCTCCGAGAAGGAGTTTATGTGTTCCCTCCTGTGCGTCCGTCTGTCCGTCTGTCTGTCTGTCTTTCTTTTTGTAATCAAGATTACGGAAAAGCTACAGAACGGATGAAACTCTAGGCAGAGGGGGCTGAAGACGCTGAAGATGAAGGCGCAGGACAATGGCTTTGGTAGATGTATGTGCCATATGGCTAATTTCTTGTTCAGAAAGAATTACCTGATCATTCATAAAGCCTCATCTGAAAATGAACGTAAATACAGATAAAACTATGATTACATTTTCATATAAGAATGTTACTTATAGCCACTCTAATGATGTGCTGTAAGAATAACTCACCAACAATATTTAGATAAGTAATTAGTGAAGTAGGGCTGGATAAATGAGGTTAAAGGACTGAGAGTTCCTTAAGTATATTAAACAGATTTTAGACATTTTGCTGTAATGTTTTACCATAACTAGAATTACTATGCTGTAGAAGAGGCAGAAGAAGAAGACAAGGCTGTCATTTTCATTATCTTGCCATATAATATTCATAACGATATTCCTTGCTGTTTACAAATTATTCGGTATTGGACATGTCCTCTACTTCACATGTTTAATTTCATCCATGCATATTTATATCAACAAAACGTGGGGATATTATGGAATCGTCATCGCCGCCGGCTTAGATCTTCGTATTAACGCGATTACTCAAAAATATATCATGGATCCCTATCAAATTATGAACCCAGATAGACCTTCGTGCAAGGAAGAACTGTATTGATTTTGGGAAAGGTGGGTTATATATCTCCAACATTAGGCGGAGCTTCATGTCCAAATGTTTTCAGCCATATTCTCTCAACTGTTGGTCCAATTTAAAATGTTTTACAGACATATCTCAAAAACTATCATAGATATTCATGGATCAATTTCAAACTTTATAGACCAGTAGAGGAAGTACTGGATCAATTTTGGGAAAGGTCGGTATTTTGTATTAAGTATTTTGGCCTTAATTTCTCAACCATCTATCTCTTTATCACATATATATATATATATATATATATATATATATAAATATATATATATATTTAATCCAATGTTTCCCATATTTTAATCTGATTGTTCATATCTTCTTTTTCTTTTAAAACAATGCTTGTACAACAATGGCGATTAGGGACTTTCGGGGATATACCCTTGCTGTCAGGGATGACATCATAGGTCTAGTTCCTTCATAGAGTGGTTTTGCTTCCCCAGATGAATTGTCTCATAAGTGCAGCTCGAGCTTTTAAACAGCAAACGTCTTTGATCTATATTAAGTGTAGTCCAATAATAGTTTTTTAATCAAACCCATGTATCAATTTCACGTGTTGCAGATTATTTTTCAGGAGCATGCAGGCTTTGGTTGCCTCATTCGGTTCACTGGAGAGGAAAACCCTAAAATACCAATAAGATGCCAAAAAAACAATTTCTTAATTTACCTGTCCTTTTTTAATATCCCATAGTTATTCAACATTAAATTTCAATCATGAGCTTTGGAACAGCTTGAATACTTAAGGCAAATGGAATATTTCCTCTCTGGCAGTGTTGGCATGTTAAATGTTGATTTACTGTGAGAAGACAAGACAATCTTCTGTGGCTCAAGATTTCTTCTTTGAAACAATAGAAGATGACAATGAATTTTAATCATTTACTATGAGAACGATAGAAATGGTGGTTTCAGATGATTATGTGTCGTTGCAGCATTCATCCTTCACGGCAATTTTGTATATATTGGTAAAATGGAGACTCCAATAAATAGATAAAGACCCAGCTGACCTTCAAACTGTTTTTTTGAGTCAACTTGACCATAAAAATCGCGTTGTCAGACATTTTTGGCCCCTGACAACAGGTCCCAGCAGCTGTAGTGCAATGAATATCTTCTGAATAATCCTTGACCTTTTCCAGGATATCTGAATCATGAACTTTTGATTTATTCAAGGATTTGCTCCTCTAACAGCACCCCCGCACGTTAACCACACGTGGTACGCATGTTGGGAAACTACATTTGAAGTTAATGAGTTGAGAGATGTTTGAAATTCAAAGGTTATCATCAAAGTCCTGCACAATCATCAGATGGTG
Source organism: Lophius piscatorius (assembly GCA_009660295.1). Taxonomy (NCBI): domain Eukaryota; kingdom Metazoa; phylum Chordata; class Actinopteri; order Lophiiformes; family Lophiidae; genus Lophius; species Lophius piscatorius. Next base: position 49,038 of record VRLP01003933.1, on the reverse strand, counting down.
GTCTTTCTCCTCATCCAACTGTATGACCTTAAATAAAACTTTTTTAACTTGCCATGTGTTATGGACACTCTGGACTCTAGAGTCTAGAAGAACCTCTGATTGGTTGGTATGACTCCCCTTACTCCTAACTCCCCGTGGATGAACACTTTGGTCTCAGGGTAAGCGTGGCCCAAATTAATAAACAAAACAAGCTTCAGCATAATAAATTCACTGGTCTAATTTTACCAAAATCAAAGAAATAAAAAATAGAATCCCACCCATATAATAATCTGGACTTATTTAGAAGACTATCTACCATACATACAAGAGGCAAACTTACTTAAATGAAAATCTAATCCAATAAAAAATGGCCTGATCAGACTGTCAGCCTTGGAGAAAAAAGACCCTGCTGACGTCCATGGGTTCCGTTTTAAAGGAGACACCATCTGTCTTCAATACAATCTATAGTCTCCACCTGAACACAGGGCAGGGTGGTCTGCATCACCCCCTATGGAGGGAAAACAGCACACTGCAAATTATGACTCAGTTTCATAATATAAAACAGTGTGTCAGGATATCAGAACCCAACATTGGTCTTGATTGGACATTGTTTTGTCCAGTCAACATTGGGTTGACATGGTTTGATCCGCAATTAATGTACGTTGCTTCATGATCGCACAAGATTCAAGGTCTGTCCAACATTGATGTCAAATAGGACCTAAACTCATTAAGCATAATTCTAAGAGGCTGGTGATTATAATGTTATGGCTGATCAGGCGTTTTTGCCATCCAACAGTCATCAAAAGAGATGTACACAGGGAAATTAAGCCCCACAGCAGCAGGAGGACAGAAGAGAAAACAAACAAATGTTTGTTAAATAAAACAAATGAAAAATTCAAAAATGTAATAAAATGAATACTGTTGTGCTTGACATCAAGGGTGTATCCCCCAAGGCCCCAATCTCCTGTGTAGTAGTTCAATCAGCCATCCCCCTGATTGAACCCTGATTGAAAGCTCCACCTTCCGAATAAAATATTAACTATTAGATTAAAATATGATACTTGAATTCTGACTCAATACATACACGTAAGTATGTATGTATAATACATACATGTAAGTATGTATTGAGTTTGATTTTAAATTATATCATATATCATGGAGGAAATATGACCTTATTTTTTCCACTGAGGTCTGCACCTGGCAACTACGTTGTTAACTGTTGGTGAGACCTTCCTAAATAGCAACTAGAGAAAACACTAGACCTAACGCAAAAAGGACATTGCATGATTAGCTGGTTTCAAAATTATTCCTTGTGTAACTGCTTAATGTTTGGATGTGCTTGGACACGTATTGACTAGATGTTTTATTAAAAAGTAGTTTTAACAACTGTATGTGCAGCTGTCCATACTTACAGCCAGTGGTGACCTAAGTTTCTGAAGGGAAGCAGGCAAAGAAGCCTGTTGCCATCTGCCTCAGGTTGCAAATATTTTCCGTTGTGTTTCTTCTCATTGTCTTTTCATCAAGTTTCAGAATAAGGCTTAAAATTAGTAAACATGGAAGTTTATATTTGAAAAAATAAATGTGCAAATAGCACTTGAGAGTTGGGTCTTTAATAGCAACGTTGCAACTTAAACTAAAATGTGTCTTATAATGCTGGTAGAGGGTTTCCAGTCTGTTTAAAGAGGAGGAGATAGCTATAACGACACAGTTATGGATGAAAAGGAATGAAATGATTTGGTTTTGTCGTTGTGTCATGCTTGAAGCAGCCTGTTGGTGGTGGTGACATTTAGAACTAGGCTGACAATAAGCATGGTCTCCTGCTATTTATACTTTGCAGATTAAAATCCACATGGCTGTGTTATACACTGTGAGGTTTCTTCCAGTAAATGATGCAAACTGAGCATAAATGACGGAGGCTGGCCAGAGGGATATACAGTCATTCAGTAAAACTTTCATTCTGTAAACCTCAAGATATAGATTGATTTAGCCACAAAGTACTGCATTTTTTTCAGTTTGTAACTGTATTCAGAATCAGTGTTCATAACTACAAAAATAACTAGGCCAATGCTGTCACCCCCGACAACGAGGGTATTTCCCCAAAAAGTCCCCAATCCCCTGTGTTGTACAAACAATCCCCCTCAGTGAATTTCTCAAATTATATTTGAACTTATGTCCAATGAACAGTTTTTTTCCATAAAGAAAGCTCCCCACAGTGAATAAAATATGAACTTTTAGAATTAAATATGATTTATACAAAATAGGTATCTTCATTTCGATTCACATGCACTAATTATGGACTAAACTGGACTGGTTTTTGTAAAAAAAAAAAAAGAAGAAGTTTATCTTATGAATTCAAATATGAATTATAAAATGCCTATATAAAAGATAGATCTCATTGAGTTCATTTCACAGGGATCAATTTGAACTAAACGATTCAGAAATTATGGGCCGAAAACTTTTTGAGCTAAAGATCCCCCTAGTGTTGGATATATGAAACTGACTTTTCCCAAAATCAACCCAGTTCTTCCTCGCACTAAGTTCTACATTGGTATAAAATTGGGACATGATCCATGACAGTCTTTGAGTTATGTCTGGAAAACAATGTTTTTTTTGTTAAAAAGCCCCCCATAGTAAGTAAAATATGAATTACTAGAGTAAAATAGGATACTTACACGCTAGATCTCCTCGAGTCGATTCCTATCCACCAGATCCAACACAGAACTATGTTTTCGTAAAAAGCTCCCTCTAGTGAGTCAAATATGAATTATTACTGTAAAACACACACATCCCCAATTTTTCAGGGATATAAATATGCTTTCATTGAGTAAGAGGCAAGACACACCCTGAACCAATCATGAGTTCATCTCTGGGCCGACGCAGCAGGACAAACAACCACTCACACCTACGGGACACCTCGAGTCACCATCCATTTCCATCCATCCATTATCTGTAACCGCGTATCCTGATCAGGATCAACCCAAGGAATCCGTTGATGAATGGAGCATATTGAGTCAGACAGTCGACAAGAAACAGGTACCGGTATTTTCGAGGTGAAGGAACAGCCTGAAATTAATACTAACATCAATATAAATCTGATATAGACAATAAACAACATTATTGAAAATGCAGCACCTGATATATTTACAAGCCAAACATAACAAATTCGATATGGCTGTGGACAATGTCACTTTAATCCCATATTCCCTTGGTACACTATAATTATCTGCAGGGCTATTTATAATTCATCACAGGACCCTGAAATGAAACATACTTTCCTGGGCAATAACAAGTTGATGTGACATATTTGTAACTCCCACATCATTTGCTGTGTATATTTGGAGTTTCTACATAGCAGTCTGTGACTTTTCATCGTGGCACATAAACACATGACTCCTCCACAGTACTGTGATGTTCACCAGGGCAGCATGAACTCCAAATATGAAACCACAAATATTAGGAACTACGGAAAATCCCTGAAAGCTCACTGTACAATTTGATTTATTTGGTGTTTCTACTAATGTCTCATTTATCAGTGAGCCTAGGCTAAATTAGCCCCCTCCCTCGTCTTTATCCCACTGAGAGAAGAAGCAGAGTTTGGCTCCTGAACGTAGATTGACTCACTTTGTTTTATAACGGATTGTTTAGTCATTCCTTCATTCTGTCTCATCGTGTCTCACTTATGCTGTCTTTGGTGGTCAAACTTAGTGGGAAAGTCCTGGAGAAACAAAAAAACATGTTAAAGTTTTATTTTAAACGCTAATGTGGGATTCGAACATTCAAATGAGCGTCACATTTGAAGCATTTTTAATGAATACCTTTATTTCCAATTATGATCATCACACAAGTAATTATATAATCCACATATTTGGACACACTGATTCATCCTGTAGCCTGTAAAGGGCACTTAATAAATCACAAACGTCCACCAAGACAGCTCAATTTCCCCATTGTCCCAACAAAATGACCTCAATGTCACAAAGACATCAAAGCCATAAATATGCAGTTTTAAAGAAAGTGAATAATCATCTGCCCTTTGATTGTTTCTGCTCACAGCAGCCTTAAAGCACCTTTAATATTATTGTGAAACATCAAACTGGCCATTGCAATCACTGTGGAGAACAGGAAATCAGCAGTCGGTGAATCTTCATCATGCTTTCCTGCAGCAAATATGAAGAAATGAGAGGCGAGATGAAGAAAAGTATGCAGAGGTTGGGGCTGGGTATAGGTTGGCAATCTGCTTCAATTGGGAGACTCAGTGGCGGGAAGAAAGGCATTATTTGTATCCCCAAAAAGTTTGGGAGATATTATGTGTTTGCTGCCATGTCCTTATCTGCTTCCGCAGCAGATCCTTCATGTTAATGCAATAACTATTTCATGGGTCATTTTAAAATTTTATACCCCCATGCACTATAGTGCTAGGTAGAACTGGATTGATATTGGGGACAATCAGCTGTACATTTCCAACACTCAGGGGAGCTTTATTGCCAAAAGGTATCCGACATAACTTGCAAACCGTTGGTCTGATTTCAATTACAAATTTGGTGCATATGAATTTTCTCAAGGAAGTCTATATTTTATATGTCATATTCTACACAAGAGTTATGATAAAATATGTTGGACAAATAACTTATCTGCACAATGTGAATGTAAACTCCTGATCATCTCTTTGGATCTACTCCAAAATTGAATGGCCGACCTACTCTACAAAGTTCCAAAGAAGTCCACTGAGTGTTTTTGTCCAATCCTGCCAACAAACAGACAAATGCAGACCAAAATACAACCTCCTTGGAAGATTAATAACCGCAACATGAGAACCACCACCTATGGTAAGATCAATAATTCCTGTAGACAGGTGATAACACCCTTTACATGATGGATCTTGTTTACTCCCTGATGTCAGAGGTTTATTGGCGGACCTGTTGGTAGAGAGTAATTCATGAAGAAGCTTATTTGGAGGATGATCAGACAATGATTAATCCGAATGGATGAAATGTAAAACTGCATCAACTGTGTCACATGAGGCAGAAACCTGGCTGTATTCACAAACAAACAAGGTCAATCTGTCTGACCTCTGCCTATAGCTATGAGTGATGCATCTTTAGCTTCAACCCTTCAAATCTCTCATCAGCAGTTTAAGAGGGTCAAGGAAGTTAGCCAGCAGGCTCCACCTAGTTCCATTGTGATCAGATGACATCAGTCCAGTAATCCAGTTTCCAATGCACCCACAGAACACACCGATTAGAACACATCAACACCAAGGGATTTTATATCAGACCATATGGCTGGGAGGTGTTATCTTATTATTTTTGGACCGCATAAAGACATTTTTGGTATATTGAAAATCTCCCCATGTAATTACTCAAAAATTCAAAAATGTCCACTTCAGGACATGCTGCTCCTCATGACATGTGAAAACTATTGATTTGTAATGCTTTACAAAAATGACCCACCCTTCCTGCAAGAACTCATAGAAAAAGAGAGAAAACTATTTGAAATTGTGATCCTGCAGCTCTCATGTGGAGGGCATGGACACAAAGTAGAAGTTACATCTAATGTGTGTGGGCCGAATCACCAAAATTATTGAAATATACTAACATCCATGAAAACGTCTTAAATTTGAGTTTGAACCCCATTCGATTTGCCCTTGATGGAGTTCCCCTTATTTTAATTTCACATCTTTCTACGTCCTTTACCCCCTCCTTCTCTCCACTAAGATCTGTTACTGATGGGTTTTAGCATTTCTGAAGCCCGTGGAGAACGTAGATGTCGGTTCAAAGTCATTAGTATGGTTGGGAAACACTCTGTGATGCTGCCTTGGGGGTGAAATGTTCTCCTTGTAGTCACAAAAGGCAGAACACTTCCAGTCAGACTGGAGAAAGAGAGTAAAAGTGGACCAGCTGCTTACTGAAGCCAGTTCAACAAGGGCTGAGATGAATACATACACAATGAATGCACATGCGGGTGGTCTTTAACTTTTACAGCATGTTTCTACTCTGTATGTCCAGTTCCGGAGCAGATAAAGTAGAAATGTTTAATTCATCACTCTATCCAACCTGAAAACTCCTAAACTGCAATTGAAGGTTATTTTCAACATATAGAAGAATTCTGTACTTTGTCTCAGCAAGTGATGCATAAGTACGGTTTCACTGTTCGTATGACGTGTTTAGAAAATATTAAGTTGCCTAATACCTAATCTCAAAGTGCTAAAACTTTGAGTTTTGTTTAAAAATTAGCTGCGGGACCATTGCCTGCTATAATAGCTGATTACCAGGAGGACTCATCTCCCTAGACTGATTTCTACTACTGGTTTACCTTTCATGGAGTGCTTTTTTCCACACTTCAACATTCCAAAGACGACAGTCTGAGGAAAAAAAGGCAGACCTGAGTTCAAGGGAAAAGCACTTTGTCTGGCAGGAAAGTGTTGTACAGAAGCATAAATGGATAAAACACAGCTGAGGCCAGTAAATCTTAGATTAAAACTGATGGGCTCCTCCTTTTTATTTAGTGTTTTTTTGGCATTTCTTTCCACACTAGCCTAACAGCAACCATTAAAGTCATGTCTTCTAATGTACAATCCTCCACTCATGTCTGTCTTAAGCCTGAGTCTATCCAGAAGCATTTCATCATACCTTCTATGTGACCCTCCATGCCAGCACACCGTCAGTTTAACAGGAAACTGGTTTGGTTTATGTGTGATGAAAGAAGTGTACACACTTGAACTACTTCAGACTGGCTTGAACATCATAGAGAATCTCAGCCTAAGAGCTGGCAGACAGGAACTATTAAACACTACACCACCAATTTTCACCTCAGTGTAGTTATGGTACTAACAGGCCTTCAATATTTATACATTTGAAACAAAACGTCACAGATTATGTGCCCAGAAATTCTAGGAAGACCTTGATACTTACTGTATAATCCTAACAATCAATTATCCATATTATGCTCATTTGTGAGACTATTACAAGACAGATTCAAAATGTATCTCTCATACTCCTTCTTGAGGATGGGAGGGTTGATTAAATATTAGCCATTACACTTAAGTGTCATTAATTTAAATAGGTTGAATATAATGACTGCTTAAGGGGAGCGGCTCGAGGATAAAATAATAATAATAATTCCACTGATTCACGACAAGTGCTAACTCAATAGAAAGAATGACAGCAGAAAGGAGAAAGTTGGCACCCGTCAAACCTGCAGCCACAGGTGTTTTCAACAGTCAGACTATCAACACCTGAGTGACTACATGCTGACTCAGCTGTGCAGATGTTTTCTTGCTGAAGTTGTGTTTTCATTCGGTGTGAAGAGAGACATGATTGTAATAATAATTATAATAATAATACATTTAATTTATAATGCACTTTACATTTGGATCAAATCTCAAAGTGCTCTTGTACTATATATTTACTTTTTATCCAGTGGGCTCATTATTATTTGTTATTTTTAAATAAAAAAGCACTACTACTATGACACATTAAATCCGATCTATATGCAGTAAATATGGAGGAAAAAGTTCATATAGACATTCAACAACTACTTGATACAGATAGACTTTTAAAAAAAAAGATTTCTATATAACTTGAACATGCAAGTGGAAGTATAATTTTGTATAAAGATTGTATATATCTTGGATTTTACAAATATTAGTGGAAGAAGGGAATGAGTGTTGATCCATCCAAACTAAAATGTTTGAAATAATTTTCTGAGGCAAAGGTTCCATCAAGGCAAGGCAACCATAGGAGGGAAAAGGTAAGGTCACTTCAGACACAGTTCTGTGTTCTGTGTTCATTTGGTGACTTTCTATCAGTGTTGCACCTATTTCATTATGTACCACTGACTGCTCCTCACAGTATATGTGATAGCTGGGCCTATGCTGTCTAGTCTGAGCAAGGCATGTGCCCGAAAAGTCCCTAGTCCCCCTGTGTTGTACAAACAATGCCCCTGTTTGAGCTCCACAAATTAAATGAAGTGAAGTTATGTGCAAACACAGTAGGTTTCATAAAGAAAGCGCCACCTAACGGCGAACGCTGCGATAATGACTTAATAATATCTGCGACTTTCGGGGATATGAATATAAAACACTTAAAGGATATTTATTCTATGCGTTGAAGTCACCTCAAAGTGTTAAATAATGTTGAAGTTGTCCACATAAACCCTGGCCTACTATTACACGTGTACTCATATGTGTGTGTTATAAAATAAAATGCCCAAGCTTCTATTCTGACAGACTTTTCCTTGCCTGTGGATCCACACAGTAAGGAGCAGCTGATTCTGTGGTGCATTGCAATACTTGGCCTTTTGTTGTTAGAAAAAACAGAGACTCTAAGAAGACTATAAAACAGGCTTTAGTGAAAACAATGAGAGAGATGTATATTGCTATTTTGAGTCGATAGATTTCAAGACAACATGATATCAATGATATCAATTGTATACTATATCTCATCCCTACTAATTTCTAGTGTGGCATAAAGTAACTGATTTTTAGACCTTTTGTAGATATTTATGCAGAAATTGTTTTTTTTTATCAAAGTGTCTCCTTTTGATGTATAAAACCACATCCATATCTAAAGCAGCCATTGAAAATGGATTCCCACAGCAGAGGAATAGTTTTGCCTTCTATGAAACTATGAAAAGTCAGCTCTAACTGACAATAAAGAGCTGAAATTAAGAGAAATCGTCAGTTGTTTATCGATGTAAAACACTATTCTGTTCACTGCATGAGAACAGGAGCTGCTCTGACGTCTGATCTGTGTGCAATATTTGGATAGAAATAAACAACAATGCTCTACGTTACAATAAACATAACAAAACTCAGTGTACAAATAATGCATGAGGCAATAAGTCTCATGCATTATTTGTATGAGACAAAATAATGCAATTATTGGGTCTGGTGAGGGTGGATATGGCAATGGCATATCCACCCAATGGCAATTTTTATGTATATAAAAATTGCCATTGTCAATTTTTATATACATAAAATTGACAATGGCAATTTTATGTATATTGCACATTTCATTCAAAATAAAATCAATGTGCCCTACTTTAAATGACAGCATATAGCCTGCACATATAAACGAGGAATATAACTGAGATCTCCCCCCCCCCCAAATAGCTCTAGATTCCACTTATGTAGAGCGGGAAGACCTCATCCTGATAGTAAGATGTGACACAAGAGTTCAAATGAGTTTTCACAATTTCTGTATATTGCCAAAAAAGTGATTTTGGTATATATAAATATTTATATCAGTCTGTGATTAGAGTACAGGAGGTCAGATAGATGGTAACACAGCATAGTCCCTATCAGTCCTATTCCCAAAATGACTGAGCTGGCATATTACTCTAGCTGTGTCATCGCAGGACAGAATGTACCTTGGGGAAGATTATGCTGAGTAAGTTAAGTGTCTTGAATGAAGCAGAGGTTATTATACAGGCAGGAACATCAAGCAGTTGTGTGCAGACAGATTTAATGCAGAATGTACACTCATCCCATGATCACTCATCTGTGTACAGCCGTTCGCTCTACTAATATAAGCAATGGCTTCTTCGGAACACGGTCCCACATCACACAAAACCCCACTTGGTTATTTATATTTCAAAAATAACATTTTGGAGATTTTACCCAAATAACATTTTGACCTATGATGAGAATAAAGACAAAAAGATTCCAGTTGAATCCCAATGACCTCAGCCGTCTCTATCTGCAGTCTTTTCTCAGCGACATTTCATCCCGGCCGTGAGATTGACGATTAAATGGAAATGGTACTCTAAACCTCAGGGTGTGCAGATTGAAGGAGGAACATTGACTTAAAACTGCGCTGATTTCTCGTCCATCAGAAGTTAATTACTCCCTGGTCAATTACAATCTTCCTATTTACAAACTGGTCGCTTTAATCTTCTCCTAAATGGTGACCTTCCATTAACTTGAAAAAACCTTTATTAGCTTTATTAAAGCCGGTTCAGTGAATGCTGAACTCGTAATAACATATGTGATTACTCGTATAGAAATGTCTCTGTTGCTAGATATCTATATTATCAGAGAGACTGTCTGAGAATCGGAGAATCGGGCAAAATCATAGCTATCATGGAAAAAAATTATTATTATTATTATTATTATTATTTTTAGAAACAACAGTTAACAGTAACAAAATGTGGGGGCCAAATGGGGACAGTATAAAATAAGAATAATACAAAAATATAAATATTTGTTAATTAACATTACCATAGAAAATAGACCGACTGTTTGAAAACCTGTTTAGAGTGATTTGGTGAAGAAAAGTGATATCTTTTCTTAACACTTCTTAAGAAAATGCATCGTTCTAGTTATTTTGTAGTTTTCCATTGTATATATCATATTTTGCATATTTTATTTAGCATTTGATCTACAATGACATTTCAAAAAATGACAGTAAATTTAGTTTTTTTTCTTTAAATTTAAATGTCCATCATTTGTAATTTATACAAAATAATAATTTTCCTCTGACATTATTCTAATTTTTTGAAGTGTATATTTCAATAGAAAATTAGGTATTTTTCACGTATTATTAAAAAAAGGTATTTTGGTATTTACAGTGAAACCTATAGATCTTTATTGATCGTTTGAGCCTCAATGGATGGATTTCTGGGTCGTGTGTGTTGCTGGGCTTGTCATCCAGCGCTCAACAAGAGAGGTCGTTTGAAGTGTATTTCCCAGAGTCAAGTTGTATAATATATAAAGAGGGACTCAAATCAGAGAAACGCAGCACATAACCCTCATGGTGATCTGGATTATAAGCATTATGATTCAACTGCAATTAAATTCAAAAAAAATATATATATATATATAACCTCAAACAATACAGAATACATATTAAGCCTGTAATTGGATGAGGGATTTTGTAACATTACATGTTAGCTCCGGCAAGTAAAACTTACATATTTAGTCAGTCAGACTAAGGTTGACTGACTAAATATGCGGCAGAGTGCTGGCCAGTTTGTGAGCACACAATGATGGGTGGGAGGCTGCTAGTGTCAACATCTACATCTCGGGGGATTTAATTAGCGGACTGTGGTTCTTAAATCTTGCTCTACTGTATACCCATTATAATTACCTCTTCCACTCCTTCACGCACACTGACAGGACCTCTCATTAATCACTAAACAGAGGCGAGGCCTTCAGTTTTATTACTGCAGACATCAGCAAGGCAGCTAAGCACGTGACCCATGTGGGATGATGGTGGGTGCCGACATGGAGCAGACCTTTTCTCCTTGCTCAGAGGTCTCCCAACTAGATTTCTGCTTATTTCAGCTTATTTTTCTTATGGACTGCTAATTGGTATTTAAAATGTCTTTGTCGTTGTTCCTCAATTCAAAGTCCGGAATGCGAAAGTGGCATAAGTCAAGTGGCACAAAAAATGCCCAGAATGAATGTTTTTCATTGCCATTCATGCATTCTATGTCCAGTGTAATAACCCCCAGTATAAATCATAGAGCCGCCACAAGGCAAGACTGAATATGGGTTTAGGAGTTTGGCCGATACAGGACAGGTCATTTAACACTCATATGGAAACAAATCTCTGGGGTTTGGTGTAGATTTATGGGAGGCCACAGAGGTGTTATGAATTTCTTATTTTTGCAAAGATGACCAGAAAGAGGTTTTGAGAGTTTTAGCTTTCATTGTACATTTGGTTGAGAATCAGTCAGGAGATTCTCAATTGGAGGCGATTTCCTAGCTCAAAGCATCAGCGCTCACTTGTCCTCAGTGTGTGCTTGATCTCATGTGTTACTAGGCATCATCAATATCAGGAGAGCTCTCTCTGTTGTGTACGCCGGAAACATCTTGTATATCCATCTACTGCGACAGTAACATTACAAGCCACATAGTTCTATTCCACTCTGCTCAGACCAGATATTGTCATTTTGAATGTTCAAATTCATGATTACAGTGACTTGTATGTAGCTCTCAGATCAACACATCTGTCCCCTGAAGCAGCAGTCATCCTAATATCAATGTGTTGCTGAATTATCTGCCTCTCCAACAACACAAAATGCCATATTTTCGAGACAGGTCGTGGTATTCTAGTTGGAATGGGTGGCTAGTGTGCTCGACATTTTGCTCTGGAAGAAGACAAACACTTCATCAGCTGTACACGAGCAGACGGTGACCTACAAACAGAGGTTATTTTATTTGAAAAGGCTTTCCCACAAGACAGTGTTGAAGATTGTCTTTGGCCGGTTTGTGCTCTACTATCAACCTTTATTAAGAATCTCGCTGTTGTCAAATTTGACAAGCAAATTACCAGGGTTGTCAATGCCAGCTTCTTCCAGCTCAGGCTACTGGCCAAGGTAAAGGCCTGTCTCATTCATGCCTTTATTACCTCATGACTATATTACTGTAACTCCTTATATGTTGGCGTGGAGCAGTCCTCCCTCCACCGTCTTAAATTACAACATATTGCAGCTGCACGCCTACTAACTGGAAGGACAAAATGGGAATACATAATGGTATTGGCTTCTCTCCACTGGGTTCCTGTGCGGTATTGCATAGATTTTTAAGATTTTGCTACATGTTTTAAAGGCTTTAAATGGGTTGGCAGCTGGTGATGTAACTGATGTAACTGCCCCCTGCACTCTCCAGTCAAAGCAGTGCGGTCAACAAACCAAACGCTCTTGGACAGTCCTCGGTCCAATTTAAGGACCAGAGGTGACAGGGCTAGAGCCAAACCTCTGGAATAGTCTACCCAACGAAATCAGACCTGCACAGGAGCCTTGAAGTTTGAAAATCTTAGTTAAAAACACATTGTTTTTTCCCTGGCTTTTAGTTTTGAGTTGAGCCGTCACACCTCTATTTAATACGCTCGTTTTAAATATTTAATTATATAATTATTTTGTTTTCCTTTCCTATCTTCCTTTCCTTTTATCGTACCCAATTTTAACTTCATTGGTGATCTGATTGTATCCGGTAGTTTTTGCTTTTATCTTTATCAGAATTAGTTAAGCACTTATTTCAACCCGCTGTGGTTGTTTCAAACATGCTATATGACTTGATTAACTGATGATTCGCTTAGAGTCGTTTCATCTCTCGCGTTCTTTGTTTTACCTGGTGATGTGAATGTATTCCTAACTGTCCATACAAACACATTTGAGCTCATGAACATTCTTCAGAGGGAGTGCATGAAAACTATTTTTTGCTTGTAGACTACAGGTAAGATTTAAGATTCAGAAAAGTTGTAAAAATGTCTTTTCAATCAATGAAGGATCTCAGTTTGGGAGACTTGGATTACAGCAGACAAACGGTTTTGAGCTACTTCATTTTCTATATTTCTTTACTTTTTATACTTCTGTTTCCCACTGAAATCAAGTCCCCATCTAGTTCCGGTTGTTTAGAAGATTGCTATAATACCTTTTTATGGATGAAGAAAATACTTCTGACTTTGCATTTGCCTCTGAGTCAGCAGACAATGTTGCCATTTTGATTAATCTAAGGGGGGCAATACTGTTGCCTCTTGTCAGTAACTCCGACTCAGTGATAAACAGCATAATTATTGCATTGTTTAACTCATAATTCTGACCTTAACTTTTAACCTGAATTCTTCAGTACGTCATTGGGTAAATTTTGGGGTATAGTTTTAACTCAGTAAGTGCTTTTATTATTATCAGGCTTCTAAACTGGAAAACCTGTGGTTGTAAAAGTTGGATGGTTAGAATATTTAATCCAGACACGCATGATTAGAATCTTGAAATGACCTCTGGGTTCCAGTGAGACAGTCAGAGGATCAGTGGTCATCTCTGACAAACAGCATTCGTCTTTTTGCATGTAAGAACCAACATCTTCTCAAAATGTCACAATTAGGAATGCAGAAGCACATAACCGCCTGATTATTCCAATTCTAATGAAAGCCTTCATCAAGCCAATCAACGAGTCTGATTGAAACTAGTACATTGCAACTGTAATAATTATTGTGATGTCTGAATGTCCTCAAAAGATTCAAACATGAGATAGTGCAGCATTTTATAACTCCAACTCCTGTCAGCTTCAAAGCTGCTCTCAGTAAAACTCAGTCTTTCTGCTTACGGCTGAACTCTCTGCAGTGGGCTTTGGCGCCATGAAATGAGCCTTGTAAGAAAATGTTTGCGGTTGGAGACTTTTGAGTAGTGAAACCAAAACGGAATAGTTGTGTCAACAAACAATTGCTTTTTCACCAGGATTGCATTTTCTAACGTCAAGAAAAGGTACAAGACCCCGAAGCCCAATCTGCTCCCCGGGTGCTGCAGATAACTGCCCAATCCTCAGGCATGTGTTGAATACAGAGAAACAATTCTGCTTGTCGTACTTTGTGTATGATTGTATGTGAGAAAATAAAGACTTCTTCTTACTATTAACATTCTTCATCTTCTTAGTCAGAGTTGCTCCGCCATCTCAGAGTAATCAAAGGTCCTCAAGGTTGTTTTTTTTAACTTGTGTTCAGACCAAGTACAAGAGGCCTCAAACCCATGAACGCCAGACTTAGTATTGGAGGAGCCAACGTACTGCGCAGGCCAAAAATCCTCAGTTTGTAGGAGCAATGGATGGAGGAAATAGGGAAAACAGATTTCCTTTTCATTGGTGGAGGATATCCACACATGGCAGCCAAACACTTGATTATAAGCCTGAATGGACACCAGTACAGGAAAACAATCAGACCTCAATCATTATCACTTCAGTCCAAGATCAGCTCCCACACAGACATTCCTAATGTGGTTAGATAATGTGATATGTGAGGACACCACAGTATGAAGTAATCTAATTCAGCTGTTTTCCATTTGTATTGTCTTCTAGTCTGAATTCCTACAGTGAATTGCCTTCTGACTACTTTTAAAGCAAATTAGCATAAACAGAATTACATTGTATCTCTTTTTATATGTATTTACCTTAAACAAACATTCTCAGTTGCGTGATTTTTTTGTTGTCAAAACAGAAAAGTGCCACCTCCTCCGCCCTTCCACCATTTGTTGATTTTTTTCCTAAATTGAACCAACTTATTGTTTGCTGTATAGTTATAATTAGCAAAGGCACTCAGAGAGCGCAAATCTCTGACAAGTCACAGCAGTGACTTGTACCCTATAGGTTCAGTAAAAATCCATACAGATTTGTCCTTTAATATCTGAGCTATTGCCTGCCTCTAAATCCACCAACAACTCCAACAAACTCTCTGACTATCTCTCAAATACTCTGTAGCCTCTCATCTCCCGCGCCTTCCACTTCAGTGTCTCTGTTGAGGCAACTAAGCCCCCATCTCCTACCCCCAAAGGAACATCAAAGGAATCAAAGGAACTCTTGAAACTGAGCCCCAAGCTTGACCCTCAAAATAAACATCAAAGGAACAAAGGCAGCTAAGCCACATTGTGATGCCATTACTCCAAATGGCTCATTATTTTTTGTTTTACTTTATTTACATTTCAAATGCTGCAAAACACGTTACATCACCACAATTTAATCACCCCCGGGAAATCAGTAAACCTACCTCTTCATGTAAATGTTATTCTAGTTATTCTGTAATCTTGCAAACACAAAATACAAACAAACAAACAAACAAATGCACAGGAATGAAAACCAGACCTCCTTGGCTGAGGTAAAAATAACTCTATATCCCAGCAAACTATGTTAGTATTTATAATTTGACAAACCTTTCCAAACTGTCTTAAATGTGTCTGTATTTTCCACCCCTTAAATGTTTCTTTGGACAGGCAATCCGTCATTAAAGACAGAAGTTTCTTTGTCACACCAAGTCAACTTCTTCAGTTCTGTGGACAACCTTTCGTCTGTCCTCAAAAAAACTTCAACAACCAATTCCCGTGCCAAACTCTGCCCCACTGTCCCGTGAAGCAGGGTCCAGTTTGAGGTGTTGCCTTTTAATCTGTTTCCAAACCACAGCCTGTGGAAGTGTGTCTCCAGCTGGACTGCCAAGACCCCCTAAAATGAAAACAAACATGAGCACCTGTGTCCAGTATACTGTATCTCCCAAACCAAACATACGTTATTTTCCCTTTTAGATTGTCAGTGAAACAGAAGAAAAAAAGGTTTTCCTTAATGCAGCAGAGCCTTTGAGTTCAGTGACCAGATATATTGTACTAGTTTTAAGAATTCTACCCATTTGGCATATTTTTTTCTTGATTTGATTGTAATTCAGACTACTTAACTTCTGTCTATAACAGTTGTTTTTGCTGTGTAGACCAGACTGTTGTTCTCTAAATGTGAAGCAGCAGTTCTCATTGAGAAAGAATAAAAATCGCCAAAGAAGCTAAGATGTCATATCTGAAAAGCCCTGAGTTCTGAAAGTGGTCTTACATTAAATAAGGAAAACAATGTTGTTAGTTTATAGGTATATTAGACAACAGTTGTACCTAGTTATTGGATACATGTAGGTATATGAGGAGTATCTTACAAAGCATAGCTTATAGATATGTATCCATAAAGCAGGATTACTTTTTCAATACAACACGTTTGACAAAATAACCTTTTTCTCTTTTCTGACAAAAATCTGGTCCCAATTCCACAAAGGAAGAGGATTAGAGTCACATAGGAACATTTTGGAGGGAATTCTGAATTTGGTCTCAGGATTCTAATTTTGAACTAAAGATTTTGACTAAATTCTCAGAATTCTGACTTTAACTTCCAAAATTCAAAAAAACTCCAAAAAGTTTTCATGCACCTCCATTCCGAAAATAACATCAGAATTCTGAGTTCAAGGTCAGTATCCTGAAGCTAAATTCAGAATTATGTGGCCATATCCTCTGTACACAATTCTCAAACAAGGTATTTCTGTCACTGTTAGTGACATTTTGCAGAGTATGCATCGAAATGAAAAAAACCGTTTTGGATCTTAAGGTTGAAACCTCTGGACCTCTTCACATCGATCCAGGCTGCAGTAAAGTTAAAGCTGAACACAAAGTGAGATCCAATCCTATCCCTGTGAACAGTGTCGTCATATCAAGTCTGCAGCTCGAGAGGTCATGTCTGCAGAAATGCAAATGCATGCCTTAATGATAAATTCTCGTTGGGGATCATTTCTAGGAAGTGTAATTGACACATGTGGAGTCAGTAACGCGCTGCTATTTGAGCGGACAGTTAAGGTAAACAGCTGCAGAGGCATGAGTGGGGAGCAGAGACGCCCACAGGCTGAGCGCTATAAAACCCACAGTCCGTCAGTGAGTCAGTGGGGACACCGCAATCAGAGGACCACCTGACAAACTAAGGATTAAAAGAAGCATAGAAAGATCTTCGATGTCCTGGACTTAATTGAAGAAAACCCTGATTACTGGTTTTAAGAACAAGCTGTTTTTCGTCCTCCTGTGGATTTTGTTGAAAGAGTTTCTGTGGACTATCTCTCGACATCTGGACCTCAAAGGATTAACAATGCAGTGGTGAGCCATTTCTTTATTTAAGATCTGATGATCGAATTGTGATAAAGTAGACTTATCCTCCAAAGGTGGTATAGGCATAGCTTACTTTTACATATTGTTCAAATATCTGACAATTATTCAATAGAAAAAAATAAATAAATTCAGTCATGAATGTGATTAAAATGTTCCCGTTTATGAAATTTAATTTCATGCAATCACAGATCTGTTCAAAGGGGCGAAATTGTAACATTAACATTAACATTAAATTGTTATATATTCACTATTGAAAAATATGTAAGATAACTGACAGTTCCCCAAATTAAGTCATAAAAAAGAGTCATTCAAATTAAGTACAAAAACAATACTTTACAGGAAATTTTCTTTAAAGTGTTGGAAAAGAACACTGCTATCTTTTTCCCCTCTAAATGATTAGACTTAAATACACCTCCAGGGTACCAACTCCAAACTAGTCTTGTCATGGCTGGTCTAGTTTTAGCTTAAGCCTTGAGAAGAGGTCTTCAGGTGGTCTCCAACCTTCATCGAGTGTTTTGACGTTTAACCACAACACTCTCTGGTTGGTGGGTCAGCAGTGGGTGGCCAACGCACTTCCCCTCTTCTCCTGGCTTCCAGCTAATCTCTCCTCTTCTATGCCATAGCCAACAGGAGGCTCTTTCAGCTGCCTCTCCCAACCTTTGGACAGCTTTTCTCCTCTCTTGGCCTCTTGCTCCCATCCTGGTTTGCAGATTCCACACCGTTTGTGCAGGGAATGCCCGACAACCCACCTCCACTGGCAGAAACCAGGTGTGCCAGCCTTTGTCCCTGCAATCATCAACCAGTTGTTGGTATTTGCTGGTTTTTCTTTCTGCTAACAACTCACATCCCTCTTCCCATGGTACGGTCAGCTCCGCCAAAAATAGATAACCACAGATAACCACATCTGGCCTCAGGGTAGTGAACATCACAATGTCTGGGAAATGGAGCTTCCTTCCTAGATCGACTCTCCTCTCCCATCCCTTTGATGACTGAAGTAGGGAGGGCTTGTTTATATTTTTGGATAGGGCCTTTACTCCTTCCTTAACAAAGTTGACTCCATGGTATGAATTGGCTTTAGCCGGGTGTTTCTCGCTCCGTTCCTGCTCCAAGATGCCCGCCAGTGTCATCAGCACTTCATCATGGCGCCATCTATACCTGCCTTGGGTCAATGATGTTTTGCGACCTGACAGTATGTGCGACATGGTTCCTCTCTCTGGACTAGCTGCAGCTGGCCAGATCTTACATAGAGGCCCATTGATGTGAATCCAGTAGTGACTCCCAACCACTTCCAACGGTGTTTATTTATTTTCCTCTCCATTCCATCCACTGCTGTTGTATGTTGTACATTGTCAGCAGCAACATTCACCTTGGTAGGAGGCCGTGCTGGTACAGCCACTCTTTGCATTTTCCCGGCAAACCACATCTGTTGATTTTATTTAACCACTCTTCTGTTTGTTTCTCGTATTGAGAATGTTGTTTTTGTCAGAAAGTGTTTTATCAAACCATTTCTCCAGGCACTTGATTGGATTTTTGCTGATCGATGGAACTGTTTCGCCTTGAACATGCAGCTTGAACCTGTTGGTCATTTTCCCTTGTCTGATCACTAGGCACTTTGATTTGCTGGCCTTGAAGGTCATCCTGGCCCATATGGCCATTCTTTCTAATTTTGCCAGGACCCATCTTGCTTGGACATGTGTTGGAGTTGAGATGGTTCGGTCGTCCTTGAAGCCCCTGACAGCTGGCTGCTGGGCCCCTGAGCTTGTTTTTGGCCCTTCGGTTCCTATTTCAGCTGCTGTAATTATCCGGTTCATCCCCATGAGGAACATGTTGGGAGAGATAGTGCACCCTGTTACCAATTCTTTTCATCAAATTACTTCAACTAAACAGCAGAAAATGTTCATGTATTTTCAAAACACACAGTCCCGGGGCCTACAGGTGGAATTTAGCCAGAAGCTACATCTGGTGCAACACATATTTTCTCTTGCTGAGACTAATATATTTGTTCCTGCTCCCTGACAAATATAAACCACAGAAACTAAACTAAACATTGAGAAGGTGCACCTTGAGGAGTTCACATGGTAAACAACCTTTCACGCTCAGATCCCCAAGGATCCACCATATGGATCTGAACCCAGTACCTTCCTGCTCTCAAGCTACCTTGTTCGTGCCTGGCAACTGCTTTATGGGTAATTTACCTGCATTCCAGTGCTCATCCACTCATGTAGTTGACTGTATTTAAGTGTATGAGAGAGAAACTTTTGTAACCTTGCAGCATAGTCTCTTCTGGATGATCTTGCACAAAATGTACATAATAATTTCAACTATACTAGTTTCTAATATTATTAAATAATAAAATAATCATGTATATTTTATTGTCACATAAGGTATTGTCCCACATTGTAGAACATAGTGAAGTTAGTTCTCTGCCAGCAGTATAGCCTTGAGGAGCAGTGGGCAGCCGCTTAAGGCACCCATGGAGAAAATTGGGGTTAAGAATCTTGAGGACAGGAGGACATGCAGACTGCAGGGGCCGTAATGGAACCACCAAGCCTTTAACGAGTGGATTACCGCTCTACCTCCAAAGCTACTGTTCTTGATGTAGTGAAAAAAGCATTCAGAATCTGAGTTTGAATGGTTCAAAGTTCTCCCTGATGTAAATCTATTAAAATTTCCTCCAAATTTCATAGAAAATACTTACAGATTTAATGCAGATATGAAGAAACAAAGCTAGTTAACTAAATCCACTGAGCAGTATTAGAGTGCAGAAATTGTAGCATTGTCTTGTATTGTTCGTTGTTTTTCTTTTGCTTTTATTTAAATCCTATCTTCTGTTTTCAATGTACCAACCTGGAACATTCTTCCTAGTTTCATTGTATTCTTCTCAAGTGACAATAAAGCGTCCTAGGGTGTCTCTGATTGGATTGACCTATGTTTGACCTCCAGCCAAACTAACCCTTCATCACAATCACAGAATCATCTTATTCACTCACTTCATATTTTGGTGGTTGTGGGAAAGATCTCCCATACGTGCTTATTTAGGTTGAAGTCTGGTGACCACAGTAATGTTCCATATTACGTTGTCTGCATTAAAATGTCTGAATTCATTGTGTCACTTATGATCTGCAGCTCATTTGCTCTGTAAAAATGAATTATTTGTCTCTTTCTCGCAGCCTCCCACCATTATGGAGCCGATGACCTTCAAGGATCAGTGATGTTATCTTTGAGTCACTACAACTCCTCAGCCTCCCTGCCCCTGCCCCATGACTATAATGACAGCACAGGGAGGATGGAGGCCAGGGTGGTTGTTGGAGGGCTTTCACACCCAGGAAACCTGACCTTGGTGCATCCCACTACCAGTGGCATTGTTGCTGTCGTTTTGTCCATGACACTGGGCATCATCTCAAACATTGTGGCCTTCTTCATCCTGCTCAATGCATATCGTCATCAGCGCCGACGCACTAAAGCCACATTTCTGTTTTATGCCACTTCCCTGGTGGTCACAGACTTCATCGGCCATGTGATCCCTGGTGTCCTTGTTCTCCGACTCTACCTCTCCGGAGGCGTTGACCTAGAGGACTTTAACTCTTCCGATAGTATGTGCCAGTTCCTGGGTGGCAGTATGGTGTTCTTTGGACTATGCCCACTCTTCATGGGTTGTGCCATGGCTGCTGAGCGCTGCCTGGGTGTCACCAGGCCACTGCTGCACTCGTCCCTGGTCACCAAAACCCGAACCAAGATCTCCCTGTCTTTCATCTGGCTTGCAGCTCTGTGTGTGGCCTTGCTGCCGTGCTTTCAGCTAGGCTCTTACACCTATCAGGAACCAGGAACGTGGTGTTTCATTAATGTGCTCAATGAAACTGAGGAGGTGGATGTGGCCTTCGTGGCGGTGTTCTCTGGACTAGGTTTGACTTCTCTAGCAGTGGCACTGGTGTGCAACACCATCAGTGGACTGACGCTTGTGCTGGCTCGGCTCAGAAGACCACCCGCCTCCCATCACTCAACTAAGTCCCATGACATAGAGATGGTGGTGCAACTGGTGGGCATCATGGTCACCTCATGCATCTGCTGGAGTCCTCTACTGGTGAGTCTGAAGAAGTGAATTAAAAACGAGCGTGAGTTTACTTATAGCAGGGTTCTAAGCTTAGAAACAGCTGTTTAAGAATGCACATTTAACTAATTTTACCGCCCACATTTGTAGAAATAGACCTTTGATGGCTGGAGGTTTTTCCAGTGTAACGGGACTTCATATGTGTTTCAAATGAGTAAGCCTGTATAGTTTATAGAAGCTACATGCAGTTATACTTAAGCATCAGCACACCAGTAGGCATCACATAAATGTTCAGCTTTTTTATTTTATTTCTAACTAAATCTACACCTACAAGAACTTGGTATCCTGGTGCATAACATGGGAATTATTCTTAAACATAAACATAAACAAAAAGAAGAGGGAGGAATATGTGGATTAAAAAAAGACTATTTAAGATTTGAAAATAATTTATGCTTTTAAAAGCTGCAGATCAATAACAGCCCCTCGTAATATGCATGGAGCAACTTAATTTTGTGTGATAACATAATAACAATATTGGTGTAGCCATTTAACAAACAGCAAGTGAGAGCACTTTTTCTGAACATCAGCGTTTTTTGATTTAATAAAAAGAAAAACAAGTTCACTTTGAGAATCAGGTAGTTGTTGTTTCCTGCAGGGTTACTGTTAATGTAGCATTTAATCATTTCAAGCATGTTTCATGCCTGCAGGTCTTCACCCTGATGACCGTGATCCACTCCTATGCAGGATATATTGGAGAGGACTTGTCGAACTATAAAACCCTGATGGTGATGAGCGTGAGACTGGCAACTTGGAATCAGATTCTCGACCCCTGGGTTTACATCCTGCTGCGGCGCACTGTCCTCCGCAAGTTCTACATCATTGTGAAGTGCCAAGCAGGCCTTAAGGGTAACATGGAAGGCCGCTGGGACCCCTCCTCCTTTCCCAGCTTAGAGAAGAATGATGTCAACCCAGTTTGAAAACTGACAGTTCGTTGGTGTACAAGGACATTGAGAAGTAGAAAGCCACAGAAGCATGTGGAAGGACCTACTTAATTGACTGTGATGGCAGAGCCTGTCACATTAGACCTGACATTTCTTGGCTGGTCCACATGAAGAAATGTTCATCCAATAAAAATGTTTTGTTATTTTGCTGAATGAATTGTCTGACCTCACAAATGGATGCCAGTTAATGTAATGAGTTTGCACAAAATGGTATTCACCTTATCCGGTTTACTTCATCTCTGTTGGAAACTCATGGCTATGGTGTATGAATATATATTAATGAGTACTAATACATTATGTTCTAAAAGAATCCACATCGTGCAAATCTGATACTTATAATTGTACTGAGTATTAGGCTCAATAGCTTTGAATGAACATAAGTAAACTGCGATGTATCCTTTTTGTACTCAGGAACCCTCAGATGATCCCACTTATATGCATCGGTATGGTCATCTGAGAGCTCCAGAGTAAACTCGGAGGTGATATGGGTGTAGAGAATTAGTATTCATTTTACTGAATATATTTCATAAAGGAATGTTTGTATCCAAATACTGAGGGTATATGTTTAAGCATTATGTGCTTTATGGGTGTTTTCACATTGTTAAAAGTGAAATAATGGAATATTGTGGAAGACAAGACTTAACCTCAATTTACTGAGGACATGTAAAGAAGTTTAAATTGACTGTAATTAAACCAATGCAATATGACCATGTTCAGAATTTTATCTTTAATTCTGACTCTCTTCCATTATTTTTTTAACAAGTATGCTGAGAAAGTGTGAAGATATTGCCTATATACAGATATCAAATATGCCATATTTGTCGTTAAAAGTTCGTATTCTTATTATTGTATTAATAATATTATCCTGACAATTTGTCATTTCATTTAACTTCTGTCCTATGACACAATTCCTCCAAATAAATTGACAACTGAAGCTCGTTATACTGACAGGCACAGATTCGCATTAGCCCATCTTCCCTATCCTGGCATCCTTACATTGAGTACCTGCTAAATAATACAGTTGCGCTTGGGGGTCTGGTTGGTTTATAAGGGAGCAGCAGATCAGACACACATTTTGTGTAAACAGTTGAAAATACAGCTTGATGAGATTCCATATAGGTGGCGCTGATGTACAGTTCTGTTGAGCACCACTAAACGAGGGATTGAAAAGGAATGAGTGTTCAGATCATTTAGGAAAGGGTACACTGTAACGGGGAATATTAGTTTTCTTTGGAAAAGGAGAGGGGAAAGAACTGATTAAGATGAGAGGAAGACCTGAAATGCAGGGGGTACTTTAAAAAACAAAAGTTGTTCATAACAAAGAATTGTAACGATGGGGGTGGAAGGTAGGAACTCTTCATGATAAAACCATCAAGTTGGATCACTCAGGACTCAGTTGCACGTTGAGTTTAATCGAGAATATGAATAGTCATAAATATGGAAACTTATGGTAAAGAAAATGAGCTTGCCCTATTTGCACTACAAGAAATATGCAGCAGAAAGAGAACGATTACAGAATAAGGTCAGAGAGGCGAGATAACAATTGGTATCTATCGGGGTGGTTGGGACCAGAGGATGAGCGGTAAGAAATACCAAGAAGGCATTTTTCACTTTCACGGCGGACGCAGGATTGGTGGGTGGAAAACAATAACAACAGCAATGGTGTTCTACTCTTGTACAGCAGGTGGCGATATGCATCTGTGAGCCACCACTTATTTGATATGAAGAAGAAGAGGATCATTATGATAATGATGAAGAATAACTTCCGTCACACAAGAGACAAAACATCTTAACTTCTTACTGTCAGTTCTTTTTGAGGAAACAGCACTAAGGATATATTGTTAATTTATAATTATTAAAATAAACTGTTTCAGCACTCCAGTCCAGTTGGTGGCGGCAATGTAAATCTAAGTTTGTTTGCTAAACGCCTGTAAACACCAATGTAGAAGAAGACGACACTTCGCTGCAAGACGGCAACAAAAAGGAAGCAGCCTTACTACTTAAAGGTCCACGCCGGTTAATTGTTTCATTCCCAAGGGTGAGCCCAATAAACAAAACTATCTAACAATTCGGGTGTTATTGTATGACCCGAACTCCTGATGCTAAAACGGTACTAGCATGCTAGCTGTTTTTGCTAATATCAAACATGTCTGTCTGACATAAACATTAGCCACCTTGCTGATATAGCTTATTACAGCACCTTCGTTCATCATATCATGTACAATAAACAAGTCGATGCTTACAAATATAATAGGTCATGTATGCTCAGTTTGACAATAAACAATTAATGCGCCATCAATTTTTTGTAATCAGACGAGGAGCCCTAACTGCTGCTTCAGTTTGCTGCGTAACGTCGTAACGCTACCAGCAGAGTAAGCAGGAGGGTTGATACACATAATTCATAACATTTGCTTTTATTGGCCCAATACTACTAGTAATGTAGTATTGATATTATTATGGATTTCTTCTTGAAACAGGTCGCAACAACATGGCGGCTGCAGCGTGGGATGAGAGCCAGGCATATGAGGAGCTGCTGTACTGGGACAGCCTCATCCAGCAGGGACACCGCCTCCTCTCTCATGATTTTGACAGGTACTCTTACAGCTTGTGCAATTTTATATGGCGAACAATGAGGTCCTAACTCAAGCCAAAAATAGAATTGCAAGGTGATAAAATGCTAGGCATTAAAATTGGTCCTGTTATATACAATCCGTTTTAATAGACAGCCCGCAGATAGCTCAAACCCCGGCCAGTGAATCACGTTTGTATCAAATGACTTTCACAGTCATTCAAGAACAACGTTTTGTTTGACATCTTTATTATGATATAGCTCAGGAACATTTGAAGTTGTATGTAAAGCTACAGCTTTATTTTATTTGAAAGTCTCTTAGTATGGGTGAAATGACTTTTAAAAAAAAAAGGAGCTGACAATTGTCATTCCAATAATTGCCCTTAACAATTTAATCATCTTTTTAATATAAATCCCACAATTATAGTGAAGGAGAAGCTAAATGAAAGTCAGTATTTTTAACACCTTGAGATAATCATCCTTTACGTCAACGTATATCTTGGGGACTGCTGTTTTGGAAATGTTGGTTTCACCTGGTAATTCATAGTGAGTCATACTCTTTTACTGTTGCTTTTTCAACCGTGTTGAAAGGTAGCATATCTTTGGCGATATACCTTGTCACGCTGTCTGTTTATGATCACCATATGATCCGTCATTTTTATATTGTCTGAAGCTGTTGCTATCATTCCACGTTCAGCTAAGTTGGAGGGGTGGTGGGTCTGGTCCCCAGAGATGGTTTTTTTCGCAATTACTGCAAATTGCCTTCTCCAGGAGGACATACGAGTACAAACAAATATTTATTCAAAAAGTAGATTGGATGGCAAACTAACAACAACCACTGAAAACACGCCAAAACCGAAATACCACCAGGTCTAACAGAAACTTCTAACCCAGCAAAATGGCCACTCACTGGATAACCTTCACAGTTATCAATCACGGATATAACTCTAAATACTCTAAACATTACACTTGCTTGTAGGTCAGAGAGACTTGCTGCAGCTCCGTCCTGCTTCTTATACACCTCTGCTCAAACAGGCGATTAGATACACCTGCCACACCATTTCTGCAGATGAGGAGGGTGCAACCTACAAAAGAGAGACAGAGAGCAGGACTAGAGTACCAACCAACACACATGCACATAACACATTCAAGCAAATGAACAGCTGAAAAACTGAAGTAGAAATTCAAAGATGTAAAGATCAACAAATCCACAAATAGTCCAAAAACGCCAACTCACACACAAAAAATTAATTATAGACTTGACAAAATATAAATTCCTTTTGAATGTTGCCTATTAATCAGTGATTTTGCCTTTAGCTGATCAGTAAATGCTACATGACCATTTTTATACCTAAATCACTTTGTCAATCTCTTCTATTAAATATGAATCACATATTATAGTATGCTGTGTAGATCCAGCTTTCAAGCATCTGCCAACTGTTCAAAGTCCTGCTCTTTTTCACACTTGTCTATTGTTGCTTCATCTTATTTCAACTTAAACATTGGAATCAGCCTCAAGAGCGGTCCTCATTCTTGCTTGTAGGTATGAGGATTTGCGATACTGGTATGACTGCCTGTGCTATGAGGAGGAGCTGAGACAATACCATGACTACATTGCTGCCATTGAGGAGATAGAGGATCACCGACATTATGAGGTTCTTGTTTGACCTTCTTTTTTTTTCTTTTCTTTTTTTAAGATATTTGACCTGCTTCTTTACATCTGCTTTGTAAGACTGAACATGTAAGTTTTTTCATGGCCAATGTTACAATAGCACATAAAAAAACGCAAAATCTGTATCTGCTGTATTTTCTTTTACAAGTGTGTTTTGTTTGTTTGTTTTGCTTTTGATTCAGTAGTATTTTTGCCGGCACTGATTACTGTCAATATACATTCCAAATTTTTTTTTATCACTTTATGTGTTATGATAATTCTATTCCACAAATAAATAAAGTGTTTCAGAACTGTGAAACTGTTGTTTTGCAAAGCTACTTGTCATACAATTACAGAATAAAGTAAAGATAAATATTCTATCGTCTGCAGCGAATGTCAATAGTTTTAGACAGAGTATCCCATGGTATTGTTCTTTTCTCCATTATAATCTTCAGTTCTTCTTAATTTAGGAAACCGCAGCCCCCCAGGTGCACGTAAGATCTCAATATGACCGTCACGTGATGGCTAAACACTCTGAAGTGTATCCCTCGCCAAAAGAGCTGGAGGCAGTGCAGACGATCGTCTCTGATGTGGAGAGCGCCCTTAAGACAGTATCTGACAAGATGGATACTCCAAAAGAAGACAAATCCAGTACTGAGGCAGAGAGGTGAGAAAGACATAGAGAAATGCTCTGTTTCTGCTGTTCCGATCATTTTAAGTTTTTTACTGCCTTTTCAAACCCTTTAACTCATCCAATTTTCATTTATGCACCATTGTTGTTTTTCCACCCTCCCAAAACAAGTGGTGATTCACAGGAGCGTGTCCTACGTGGGGTAATGAGGGTCGGTCTGGTGGCCAAAGGACTCTTACTGAAGGAAGATAAGGAACTAGAGTTAGTGCTTCTCTGTTCCAACAAACCTACTATCAGCCTGCTTGAAGAAGTAACGGAAAAATTTATTTCACAGTTAGAGGTAAATGGAAGCCTTGTTGTTGATTTACATAGTTCTTCAGTTTCTTTTTTTTCGTACACTTTAAAAGTCCCTCTTTACATTCCTAACACTTTTCCCTATTTGATACAGGATAAATCAGCTGGGACATATTCGGTTAGCCCGTGTCCATGTGATGGAAACATTGTTGTGACAAGCATCGAGTCAGACCTTATGCTCACAATCAGCTTGACATCACCACTCGTCAGGACGGAGCAAGAGAAAAGAAATGCAGAAGAAAAAGGAGGTACGTATGAAGGCCCAGCCTCCAACTAGGTAACCTATGCCTGATCTGTGAGTTCCAAGTATGCAGACACTGTACAGCTCCACTGATCTGTGACTCTGCTCTGATGATTGGAATCCTGCACATGTCCATCTTTATCTCATTAAACCTCAGTGGAGCTTGAACAATAACGGTCACAGACTGATGGCAGTGAACAACCAATAATTGTTGGCTCTTCACTCGCTCGAGAGTCCTGTTTAATTGTTCTCATGTTTAAAGTGAAGGGTTTTCAAGATTAACAAGTAAAGCGCGCTCTTGCATGTCCTTGATGCTGAACATGTACATTTTGCACCAGCTGCAGCAAAACTGATTAATAATGTTGACATTTCTGTGGCTTCTCTTGGAATCATTTATATTCAAGCAGATAGGAAGACTGTAGAAACAAATGAATCATTGTTTGTAGAGTGATGGTTAAGTTAATGGATAGATTGTAAAGCACCTGTGTTGTTCAACTTAAATTGTATTTTCACAATTCAAAGGATTCAAAGGTTTCACTGAGTTTAAGGTCAGAATGAGTGCAGAATGAGAACCATACCTAATCTCTGTGCAGTTTAAGTTCATTTACTACACTGCACATTGTGGTTGCATTTAACCCCTTTCCACCAAGGCTGTCCCAGGGCTGG
Organism: Lophius piscatorius; assembly: GCA_009660295.1. Lineage (NCBI taxonomy): Eukaryota > Metazoa > Chordata > Actinopteri > Lophiiformes > Lophiidae > Lophius > Lophius piscatorius. The sequence goes on along the minus strand of VRLP01003933.1, from coordinate 20,507 downwards.
TTCAGCACTAGGACTACATGTGGAACCAGTTATTTGCCTTTCCACAGCCAAAAGACAGGCTGTTAACCAAGACAATTGATACCAGGGTGAACCCAAACCCTTGCTGGTCAATAAACAAGAACAATTTAAGTAAATGGCAGTGGGCGGGATTATCATAGCCAATCCAAATTTTGAGATTGTCGCTTTCAAAACGTTGTTGAAGTAATCATTTGGAACTATGGCAATGGACATTATGACTAAAGGTTAATTTATGCTCACTGTTGTGGACGGATACTGATTTTTCTCCTCTCTGCGTTAATTTCAACAGTATTTGTGTACATTTTGTGAAAGGTTACAGATACAAACTGAATGACAGAATGGAACAGAACCTCCAGGAATCATTGGGAGAGATGGTATGGCTTTAGTGCTTCTCTGATGTAATGATGTGACTGGGCTGTAATGACGTGGCTTTAGTGGCTCCCCATTCAGTGGACAACCTAATTGGTTCTTATAAGGTTAGTTTGTGGAAACAACTGGCTAAAGCACCATCCTGGGATAAGCACCTGATTAACTTTGTTTGAAAGGGTCGACAGTAAACAGTTATGGTGTAATTGTCTTTGTGACAAAAGTTTCTAAATCATTTTGGACTGGATACAGCTTGGAAGGGCTTGGTCTGGTGCATCAAACAAAGCATTCCTCTATGTATGAAAAGGAGTCTGTGTTTTTCATGAATAATGTTCTAGAAAAGAGCAATAGTAAACGAGAGTTAGGTATGTAACTACGTTTCTATGAATCCTGGATGATCGCCAGAGGCGGTGCTTTAAACAATGGATGCTTCCATCTCGCACATGTGAAGGTTGAGTAATTATATCATTAAAGTCACCCGTGACCCCTGGATGACCAGAGTGTGTCTATATCTTGTCCTGTAGAGGAACACCCTTTAATGCGCCCGTGATGTAGCCATACTCTTGGTAGAGTGACGCTTAATATCCTGAGGCACAGGAAGACCTTGTGCATTATAAGCATGTATGACTACATCCCCAACCCAATGAGCGAGTCTCTGTTCCGACAGTGCATCCCCCTTCCTGCAGCCTCCATAGCAGATGAAGAGATTGTCTGTCTCGCGCAAGTAGGCTGTTGATTCCACATATGCCCTAATTGCCTGCACCGGTCACAACATGTCTGGTGATCTGTCTGGTCCCCTTGGTGAGCCTGGGGGATCGTAAGCATCCAACTCAATGGATTGGTTCACATGATGTGGAGATAATCCCTTGGGTAGGAAAGATGGATTTGGCCCGAGAGTGACTCCTAGCCCGTCTGCATGTCAGCGCATACATGCCCGGCTCACCGACATATGGTGGAGCGCCCCCAAATCGTTTTCTGCCATTGTAAAAGCATGAAGGAAAGCAGTCTTCATAGACAGCCAACTCAATTCTGTCTGCACCAGTTGCTGAAATGGGGGTAGCTACAGAGACTTAAGCAACATTTGTAAATTCCATGATGGCATTTTTCAAGCCCGTGGTGCTTGAAGTCTTTGGGCTCCTTTTTGGAGCTGCTTCACCAGTAGGGAGAAGCTACAGTCTGGTTATCCACCCTCACATGTCCAGCCGAGACAGCGGCAACATAAACCCTCAGGGTGGAAGCTCCTCTGTTTTTATTGAATACAGACGGTAAGAAGTGTAGAAAAACCAGCAATGAGCACGTCTCTAGAACTTAATTATGTGACTTGCAACACTGTGCAAACATGTCCCAACTGTTAGCATAGAGCAAACTAATGGAGGATGCTCTTGAGTATAAAAATATTGTATGGACGACTGACTGGTCACAGGAAGTAAGAAGTGGGTCGCGGCTTTCAGGGGCCACACGCACAGTTGCAGACAACCTGGATTCGGTTACATTATGCGACCATAAACACGAGACAGAAGGCTTTGCCTGTCGGAGAGGCACAATGGCATTCCGTCAAGGAGCACAATGGCACTCCGTCAAGGAGCACAATGGCACTCCGTCAAGGAGCACAATGGCACTCCGTCAAGGAGCACAATGGCATTCCGACAAGGAGCACAATGGCACTCTGTCTGGAAGCATTAGTAACCCCTTGAACCCAGTCTCCTCAACTCGGACTGTAGTTTACTTTTGGTGGTTTCTGTCCAGTGTTGCTAGTATAAGGGGAAGTGGTGGAAATGCCTAGAGTAGGCTGTCTGGCCAAACATTTGCTAGAGTGTCCTGCCCTAGGGGGCTGGTCCTCTCCATAAAGGAGAACCAAAGGGGGAAGTGGGTTGTTGCCCCAAATCATGTCTATCCCCTCTGGGTGGAGTCTCCACTCCCCCGTGGGTTACTTCTGATGGGAGAGAAGGTCTGCTGCACTGTTCCACACACCTGGATCGCAGAAAAAACCCATGTGAGGAGCTGTTACATTACTAGCAGGGATTACCTGGATCTGTGCCCCCCCCTGATGGTTGATTTGGTAGAGTGTAGATGTGTTGTCTGTATGTACGAGAACTGTTCCTCAGCACTTGAAGAAAATGCCTGAGTGCCAGGAACATGCCTGAGTGCCAGGATGCTGGGCATCCCACTGGCCTCTGACAGTTCCGCACTGCCATACTATGCTCCAACCTCAAAGGAAGGCGTCTGTCTCTACCACCTCCCGATGGGAGGCAATCCTCCCAGAGCGGGGCCCTCCATGACCTCCTCCAGGGTCTGAGGGCCAGAAGACACTGCCCAGGCGCCCTGACCATGAGCCCATTCACCCAGATCTGAAGAGGGCGCAAGGGCTAGGCCTAATGTGACTGTCAATGATGCTTAAGTCAGCATTCCTATCAGCTGAACGGAGAGGCTGTACTTCAGCGTCTTGCCGTGTTGGAAGCGCTGCAGAATGGCGGCGACAAGGGAGAAAGGGAGGCTCTCATTGATCGTGTGTTGAGCACAAGGTAGCTGGAGACCTGAGTGGGTGTAACATTATTGGTATAATTGACACTAAGTCCTACACAGTTCACATGGCTGAGGAGAACAGCTGTGTCCCAGATGACGTCCAAATAAGACAAGATTTTCATACCGCTGACTTGTTATGGTAACACTGCTAGGCTGCAGTCAAGAGGACATCTGCTACGCTTGGCATATGAAAGGGAAGAAACACAAGGAACCGGTTCAGCACTCTTGAATCCACAATAGGGTGAAATCCACCATCCTTCTTTGGTACAGGAAAATAAGTAGAATATAACCCATTGGGCCGTGCTTGTGGGTCAACTACGTCGATGGCATCCTTCCCAAGGGAGTCAACCTCGTGGCTCGGGACAAGAGATTTTTGGGGGATATTTGACCAAAGTAATGTCCCACCGGAAGTTTGGGGTCGGAATTGGAGTCTATACCACTTGGAGAGCTTCATGTCCTTCCCCCCTTGCCCCTAGGGGTTCTGGAGTTGCAGCAACTAGGCAACTGGTCTCTCTACTGCCCACCCAGACGAGCAGGTGGTTGGGGGGAATGGCGCCAGGTGCCACAAAGCTCCCCTGCCTAGGTGAAGACTGAGGTACATATTTTAGACTGGCAAACTGTTGTCTAGCTTGATAAGCCTGTACACTACGCTCCAGGCCCTGTTGAGCGGCTGGCCCAAACGTAAACTGATACGACCGGGAGAGAACAGAGGGACTGCCAACACACCTCCGACAGTTGGGACTCCGCCAACCACACATGGCAATGTGCTTGAGTCACAGTAGACTACCACCTATCCAGGTCCCTGGTCAAAAATATAAAGGCCTGCAGCATCACCGAAGGTCTTGGCAGCATGTTCCGACTCCACTTCCTGCAGAGCTGGCGACAGAGCCAGGATTAGTTGTGACATGGAATTGGCAAGGCGACCTAAACGGCTAGCAATGTTGAAACTCCTTGTCTGGAGGTTATCTGTAATCTGGCACTGAGGCCGGGGGCAAGGCACGAATAGAATGCTCAACCAAGGCTAGCTGGTCCAAGCCATAGCATGGTACCTGGCTGCGTCTTGCCTTGGTGATGATTCTGATATTCTATTAATTCCATCTACAATATTCATCCATATCAAATGAATAATTAAAAGTTGTGAAGTTAATATTTTATGTGAAGCAGTAGCTCAGTGGGCAGAGTGGGCGCCTCACAGTTGGAAGATCCAAAGTTAGCTGGTTCGAACCCTGGCAGGTCTACATAGGGTCCTTGAACAAAACCTTGAACCCACCATACACTCTACTGCCCAATGCTCTCTCAGGGACGGGTCAAATGCAGAAAACCTGAATTTCCCTCGGGAAAATAAAGTATTTATTTTGTGATCAAGTAGTTCAGCCATTTTTAGCATGTGTCACGAACCCTCGGAGATATTATGTTTAGTATTATTAAATAATATCTTTTATGGCAAGAAAACATTATGTAAAGATGTCAGATGAGGTCCGTAATTTACTCAGATTTGAAATATTTTAATATTCCAAAAAACGGTTTTGTTATCCTAAATAATAATGCATATTCCTGATAATAACCGAGTGAAAAATTATTCATTATGATTGTTATACTATTGCATTGCCCTTTTGCCAGCCATTAGTTTTTTTTAACCATTATCTGTGCAGTTTGCAGCAATCTACAGCTTTGTGGGAATACTTTAGTTGAATTATGTTTGTAGTGTAGAAAATGAGCTAAAACATGCATGCATAAAGCCGGTATGGCCAGTGGTGTTTCTCCAGTATTTCATAAAGCCTCTTAAAGCCACTTTGGGATCAGGGACTTCTATCAGTTTTGCTGCAGTATGGGGCAGACGTTAATATTCTCTAAATGCTTGTGATTTCCAACTGATTACCTTTTAGTTTGTCAAGTTTTTTAGGAACGCTGGACCTTTGACCAACTGGACACACTGTCTCAGGAGGGGGGAGGAGCAGCAAACCCAAGCTGTGGGGCTGTGGGAAGGGGGTTGATATTATTTGTACACACATTAATAACATTCAATTTAATGCTACTGTTTCTTTTTGACAGACATTAACTCCACTTTCACATACTTCACATACTGTAGAGGAATTAGCTTGGTTCTTACAGCTGATTATTACACCTATAGGGAGATAAAAACAATAGCTTCATGGAACCCCCTTTCCCTGCTCCTGCTGGTTTGAGGAAGCTGCTACTCCCTAAGCTGCAAGACAGAGCCGACCCCCTTGGTCAAACTGTACCTTTTCTTCTTACCCCACCTCGTCAATAGAAACGCAAACGGTCAACGATCCGCCGGACGTTCTGGACAGGCAGAAATGCCTATCTGCCTTGGCGTCTCTCCGCCATGCCAAGTGGTTCCAGGTTTGCATTCACGTCCTTATTTCTACGAAAGGTTGTTTCTCTGAATGGTCTCTTTATTATTTTCTCTCCATTTAGAGTGACAGTGACTGACTGTTTGTCGATGTGACCCATAATTCTTAAATGCCGCAAGATTAAGAGTTTTAATTAGAATTCATAAGCAGTGATCTGCTGATCCATACCAATGATCGAGTTGGAAAAATCATTGGTATCGACATCGGCTTGTCAATTGTTTTATTAAAATCTCTTCTATCAGACTGAGTTCTGTCAATGTCACCTCCGATATTCTTATGAAAAGTTTTTTTCGGTTGACCTGAAGCAGCCAGTCTGTTGCAAGAAGTGTTTAATATTTTGTAATCTGGAGATGGCTCAGTTTTTCTGACCTTCTTATGGTTTGTAATTGGGAATCAAAGGCTGCAGCCCCACTGAACACATTATGTTTGTGTCTCCAGGCCAAAGTCAACAACCTGACTTCTGCAGTTGTCGTGATGCGGGTAATGAGAGACCTGTGTAATCGTGTTCCTACTTGGACTCCACTTTCCGGATGGGTGAGGACATGATTCAGGATTTCTACCAATGTGTTTCAGCCAGCCAGGCCTAAGCATTAGAAAATTTTAGAAATTGTATTATTTAAATGTAAATGTGATGAAAGAGGGAAAAGGGTGGAACTTATTTGGGGGTGGAGCCGCTGCTAGACAGTATACAAGCACATACACACACAATTTCCTCTTCTTTTTTGTCCTTCAATTGATACCCAAAAAATATAAATTTTTCTTTGTCATCTCCTGGAAATTAGCATTAAATTGAGCAGCAAATTCAAGAAAGGACAGGTAAGACCCTCATACTAACTCACACTACATCGTTGGCACTTTTATATATCTTTATTGTGAAGACATCTGTAATAGCACTTGTTCAGTTTCTTGGAGAGCAATGCCTTTCCCCACAGCCAAACCTGTAGCAGAGCGACTGCTCTCCACCGCTGCAGAAGTCATGTTAATAACAATTCAGAAGAGAACTCTGACTGCCCTAATTTGTGATTTTCAAACATTTAGGATGATGTTCAATTTGTATTCAAATTAATAATTGCCAAAAAAATTTTTGAAAATGAAAACACTGAAAACTGTCAGTACACATACCGCTCAAAGAAAATTTAGGGAACACTTAATTCACATTCAAGATCTTGATGAAAGAAAACATTTAAGTTGAAAATCTCTATTGATATACTTTGCATAATTTGTTTAGAACAAAATTATGCAAGAACGATCAATGGAAATCATTGAACCATTAAGGGCTGGATTCTAAATTACATCAAAAATCAAAGTGAAATCACGGACTGATCCAACTCCAGTGAATTTCATCACAACGACTCATAATGTGAATAAGGAGTGTGTTAGACCCCCACATGCCACAGGGACCTCCTGAAAACGTCTGGGCATACTGCGGATGAGATGGGGAATGGTGTCCTGGGGGATCTCCTCCCAGACCTGGATCAGGGCTCCTGGTCAGTCTGTGGTCAGTAGTGGTCTGATGCAGTGATACATAACGTCGAGGAGGTTCTCAGGTGGATTCAGGTTCGGGCAACATGTGGACCAGTCAATGGCATTAATACCTTCATCCTCCAGGAACTGCCTACACTCTGACCACATGAGGCCGGACATTGTCCTGGACCAGGAGGAACCCGGGGTACACTGGTCCAGTGTAAGATCTGATAGTGGGTCTGAGCTTCATCCTGGTACCTAACAGAAGTCAGGGTACCCTGGAGGTCTGTGAGACCATCCAAGGATCCTTCTCCACTGATCATCACTGACCCACCAGCAAACCGGTACTACTGGATGATGATGCAGCAGCAGCATTACGTTCTTCACAGTGTCTCCAGACTCTGTCACGCCTGCCACATGACCTCAGTTTGAACATACTCTCATCTGTGAGGGGGAACGGGTCACGAATGGAGAACCTGTCAATTTTGCTGTTCTCTGGTGAACACTAATCAGAATCAGAATCATCTTTATTGGCCATCTATGTCCATACAAGGAATTTGACTCCGGTTAACTGAGCCAAACAAATGGAGATGTTCTTGTGTACAGGCTATATACATTTAAATATATATGTATTAATATGTATATATAAATATGTAAGACGTCAGAGTAATGACAGTTAGAGGTAGTTATTGTGTAATGGGGTCAACCAGGTTATTGTACACTGACACTGGTTTGATTGTTGGTCAGGTTGATGGCCTGTGGGTGGAAACTGTCCTTGTGTCTGGTAGTTTTGGCGAACAGTGTTCTGCAGCGCCTGCCAGAGGGGAGAAGTTCAAACAGGTTTAGTCCGGGGTGTGACAGGTCTGCAGTGATCTTTCCTGCCCGTTTCCTGACTCTGGAAGAGTATAAGTCCTGGATGGAGGGCAGGTTGGATCCGATGATTTATTCTGCAGATCTAATTGTCCATTGCAGTCTGTTTCTGTCCTTTTTGGTAGCAGATCCAAACCAAACAGTGATGGATGTGCAGAGAACAGACTGGATATTTGCAGTGTAAAACTGGATCAGCAGCACCAGAGGCAGGTTGAGCTTCTTAAGCTGGCGTAGGAAGTACATCCTCTGCTGGGCCTTTTTGATGATTTTGTCTGTGTTGGATGTCCACTTAAGGTCCTGAGAGATTGTAGTTCCCAGGAACCTGTAGGATTCCACAGCAGACACAGTGCTGTTTAGTACAGCGAGGGGGGCAGAGACGGGGGGTTCCTCCTGAAGTCCACTCTCATCTCTACAGTTTTGAGCTTGTTCAGCTCCAGGTTGTTGTGACCACACCAGATGGCCAGCCGTTCAACATCCCGTCTGTATCTGAACCGTCGCCATCCTGGATGAGGCCGATGACAGATGTGTCGTCTGCAAACTTCACGAGTTCACAGAAGGATCTTCAGAAGTGAATTCATTTTTGTAGAGGTGACAGCACACAGCGCTGTGGGGCCCCTGTGCTGATTTTCCTGGTGGAGGGTGAGATTTTACCCAGCCTCACCTGCTGTCTCCCGTCCGACAGAGGTCTGTAATCCAGTGACAGGTTGAGGCTGGTACAGCGAGCTGCAGGAGTTTGGAGCAAAGTGTCTCTGGAACGATTGTGTTGAACACTGAACTGAAGTCCACAAACAAGATCCTTGCGTATTTCCGTGGAGAGTCAAGATTTTGCAAGATGAAGTGTGACAGTGATGTTTCTGACAGTTATGTCAGAAACATCACACCAGTAGCCCACTGGAGGTCATTTTGTAGGGACCTGGCAGTGCTCCTCTTGTTCCTCCTCACACTGAGGAGTAGATACGAGTCTGGCTGCTCGGTTGTTGTCCTTCTAAGGTACATGTCCAGCTCTCCCTGTGTAACGGCACGTCTCCTGGCATCTGCTCCACGCTCGTGGGACTGTGCTGGGAGACACAGCAAAACGTATTGCAACTGCAGGCAGGAATAAGGTGTCCTGGAGTATCTGGACTACCTGTGCAGTGTTAGTGGTCTGCAAGTACTGCCTCATGTCACAAGTAGTGACAAATATACCAGCTGAACACAAAACTAGAGAAGAGTCAGTCAGGAAAGATAAGTAGAGAAAAATGGATTTTGTCTACCAGTTTCAGAACCATTCCCTGTTTGGGGGTTATCATACTTTTGCCTCTCCAGTGCACCTGTTGTCACTTTCATTTTCACCAAAACAGGTGAAATTGATTCACAGTCACTTGTTCTTCCTAAATGGACAGATTGATATCACTGAAGTTTAACTGGCTTTGTATGACACCAATACTTATACCAATACTGGTGTCAGTATTTTTTTTATATACACTTTTTATTAAGGGATAACGTGTTCCCTTTATTAAGTGTTCCCTTAATAACTGGAATCTCACCAGTAGGCCCTTGTCAAAAACAGAAAAAGAAATATGCACCATGCTACTGGCCTCAACCATAATAATTTATATCTGGGTGGAAAAGTTTTCTGTAACAAACTCCATAAATCGCATGATTTGGTCGCTGCATCTTGGTAAATGGTGTCTGTTTTCTCGATTCTCTCCTTGTAGCCTCTTGAGCTGCTGGTGGAGAAAGCTGTTGGGACATCTGAGAGGCCAATGGGAGCAGGCGAGTCGCTGCGCAGAGTTTTGGAGTGTGTTGCATCTGGAATCCTTATGGAAGGTGAATTTTATTGAATTTTCAAACCAGCTTTGTTGTTTATATACAGACATCAACATTATAGACTAATTTAAATTGCATCCATGCGAAGATGGCCCTGGAATTAAAGATCCATGTGAGAAAGAAGAGGTCGACGCCACTGCCCATCTGACTGTGCAGCAGTGTGAAGACATCACGCAGAGTGCACAGGTAAGATGATTCTGCTACTACATGCAGGGACCTGCGTGTGTTTGAAACCTGGAATTAACATTTGTGTTCTCTTTAGCTCGCCTTGAGACTGTGTGCATTTGGACAGATTCACAAGGTGTTGGGGATAGACCCCAAACCAACAAAACCACGAAAGCTGATGGGAGCCAGCAACAGAGATGGCACAGGTACCAAATGATCTGTGCCCTGTCCCCAGTCTGTGTCGATCAGTTACAGCTTTGATCGAAAATTCTGTTCTCAGACCTGTCTCCATTGTCTCATGCAGCCCAGACACCACCTGCTGGACACTTCAGTGCACCAGCTAAGAGACCTCTCTCAGAGGTGGAGACGGGAGAGAACGAGCCTCATCTCAGCAGCAAGGAGCGGAAGTACCTCAAGTTCCAGAAGCGTTTCCAGAAAAAATCATGTTAGTAATGATAAATATGATGTTTCTAGGCTGAGCTTTTTACGTCGCCCCTACCAAAAGGGGCACATAATTTTGTCCTTGTCAATGTGATTGGTCTATCCCCTTCCCCTTAAAAACACTGGACAGAATTCTATCAAATAACACACACTAACTAAAAGCACTAAAGCTGTGCATTTCATAATTGTTCATTTCTATTTTTTTTATTTTTTCTTCTGGCCGTTTGTGTCATACTGTTCATATGGAGATTATCTACCAAATGTATGCAATTAATACACCCAATTGTTCTTACTTCTCTCTTTGTTTGTTTTTGCCTATGCCACAGTCGCAGACGATCTTAGCATGAATGCTGTGATGCGTCTTAACCAGTACAGACCTGGTTTGGAGTTCCGACTTACGTCTCAAACTGGTCCAGTACACGAACCAGTCTTTACAATGGTTGTGGACCTAAATGGGAAGACCTATGAGGCAACGGGGCCGTCCAAACGTGCTGCTAAACTCAACGTAGCCACCAAGGCAATGCACTTATATTTCTGTTTTCAGAACTTTGCTTTGATTTCCTTATAAAAGACATAAAAACTATTTTATCAAAGTAACTCGAATGACAGCTTATATGCTGGCTGAAGTAAAAATCTTATTATTGTTTTCTTAATTGATCTGTATTTTTGTTGGACTGTGTTGTAGTGGCTCCTCATCACTGAGAAAAAAAACCCTGACTTTAAGGCAGTGTGTTATAGACTTTATGTTTAGATAATTGTTCGTTCTATCGTCACTTTGTGGCAATTAAACTAACTCAATCATCTCATCTATTGTGCTTTTTATCAAAAAATAAAGGAAACCTTTGCTTGGTGCAACTGTTGAGGGTTATAATTACAGCCCACACTGGAGGTGTAAATGAGGCTTACGGGTTTTTGCCATCTGCTCATGTTTTGACCCCTGTCTATTCATAGGTACTGCAGGATCTCGGTCTGCCAACATGTTCAGAATCTAAATCAGAGTCCAGTAGTGATGCTGATGGAAACCAGGAATCGGTTAAAGCTGCTTCTACGACCTCTTCTACAGAAGACGTATGTGCCTCAGTTTTTCTCCGTCAATATACCCATTTGAAGGCCTACTTTTAGGAACCATCACAATATAAATCCTCTTTTCCTGCTGAGAGGAGAAATAAAAGTTATTTTTCTGTATTTAACATCTTTTATTTTTCCATTTGCTATAACAGAGTGGACAGGGTCCTATCTTGACCAAAAATGGCAAAAACCCCGTGATGGAGCTGAATGAGAAGCGACGCAGTTTGAAGTATGAGCTGTCTGCAGAGACGGGGGGCTCTCATGAAAAGTGTTTTGTCATGGAGGTGAGTTAGCAGTATCCTAAGCAGAAAAACAGAATATCAAGATAATCAATATACTGCTTCTATTTTGCTTATTTAACCTGTCCTGTTATTTGAGTTTATGGAACTGTCCTGCTTAACAGCTTTAATGTTGGATATGCATCAACATGAGTATGCCCAAGAGAAACACCACTGTAGTTTTAATACACAGTTTTCGATGCAAACTAGATACATCATCCGCGATGTCACCTACAGGGTATTTCAGGAAGCGGATTTTGTGGAAACTGAGTTTGTTAAGCCTGAGATGAAGGAAACTCTGGGTTTTCTGTACCAGAATGCAAGGTAAGTTAACCTCTGAGTTAGTTGCCATGGTAACTTACTCTGTGAACCTAACCTGCTCACTGGCAGATTTTCTTCAACAAAGCTGAGTTTGTTCCAGACTCCTTCTCCATCTGAGCCTGAAGCGGAGCTGTCAAACGTGACATGTCCCTTGTAAATATTTGGTATTAAAGCTACTGAAGAAATAGCAACATAATGATGTAATAAAAATGTTTAAAACCAAATTGAGGTATTATTATGAATCTATCTTGTATAATTTCACCATTGAGTTCTGTGTCTACCCAGAAGTAATTATGTATGTCTGTCATTTTCTGGTCATCATTCCGCCCCCTCTTCACCCACGATTTCGAGAAAATATGGTGAAATAAGTAGTTACGTTTGCTCTAGCAGCAATTCCCTCCCTTCTCTGACGATGTTGCATTTCAATTGTTAATTAATTAAATATGCTCTTGTGAGCGTATAAAACCTAATCATAAGTAATTATGCTTGGTCAAGCAAGAGCTCAGGGATAAAATCAGTTTGTTGAACCCGCTTCATGAAAACATCCCAGGCGGCTTCTGTGTTTCGTGTCTTTAAACATCCGACATTCTTGGCAAAGCAGTCAGATCACTGCTTTTACAGATCACCCAGCTTGACCCACATTCATCGTGAGGCCATTTGGACCTGATGTCTTTTTGACATGATTTCCTTCAAACGGAAAATAAACAGCATCTGGTTCTCGGTGCCTTGACAACCTTCTCTAGCTCCTTCAGGATAAGCTCCTCGGTTATAAATGTAGAGGTGGATTATGGCAAAGTTGAAGACTTGGGAGATTTAATTTTGTTAACCAAAATTTAGAATGATTTTCAAAAATGATCTTTTCCATGACTGAGGAGTCGAAGCCGGTGTCATTAACCATAAATGTGTCTAAATCAACATGCTGTATTGTTGACAAAGAAGACAAAACTATAATGTAATTTAAGAAACAAACCACACCCTAATCTCTTGCTCTTCATCCTCCAAGAATTTGTCCATCAATGATTCTGTTCGTTAGACGTGTGCAGCATTGTGAGGTGGTATCCACCAGTGCACCACTGGCCTGATCCCCCCCCCCGCTGTGTTGGGGAGGTGGAGCCTGAGGCAAATAATAAAGGCCTGCATTAGCCCATGCTAATGCAGGCCTTTTTAGCATTTAATGCCTTTAAATGCTAAAAACTAAAAAGGATACTTCACACAGTCTTAAGATTAAATTTAAAAATGAGCACAAAAAATATATAGTGTGGAGTCCTTTATAGATTCTCAACATTTGTGTTAAAGTCTCTGACTTTCTAAGCTTTAGAGTCAAAAGTTTTGTAGATGGAGTTAAAAACTTTTACCCTTCTCTCAAATGTCAGGTGGAGGTTGATGGGCAGAAGTTCAAAGGAAGAGGGTCCAATAAGAAGGAAGCAAAGGCTTTTGCCGCCCTTGCTGCTCTTGAGAAGCTGTTCCCAAACGACAACGGAGAGGCCAATAGATATCCCTCAAAGAAGAAGGTCACCTACACCGACATGGTAATAAATCGACCATATTTATAGTTTATCTGGTTCATACTGGTGAACAGAAGGTAGAATTGAGAGATGTGTTGGTGCAGCTTTTACAATTATTAATGTTGAATAAAAAATACATTTCAACAATTGAATATCAAATTTGTCAGGCCTTCAAGGAAACAAACACATGGGAACACCGTTATACAGAATTCTCTGACAAAACAGCCACTCCTCCTGCACAAGAGCAAACTCTTTACTTTAATTCTCCTGGTATTTCTTCTTCAACAGCACATACCAGGGTTTGGCACCATCCGTGGCATTCCTACGGACTCGGGGTCTCGTGGCTGGGGTCATCACAGAGGTCGCGGCAGGGGCCAGGGAAAACCGTATCCTCCAGGGCCCAGCTACAACCAGAGTAAGGAATTTAACCACTACTAAGTCTGAGCTTCATACACTTGTGAGGAAAGCTTATTAATAGTGATTCCTTTCCTTTGTTCCTAAAGCCAACTACAGTTATGAAAGCACCACCGGCACAGGCTATCGTAAGTAAACACTCTGTGCTTCAGATCGTATGGTGTATGGTGATGCATGGAGTAAGCCAAAAGAGGATCTTTTTTCTGTGGAGGTATGGATTATGTTTTATATAAAGAACTTTGAGAATAATATGAAGTCCTTGTGGATTATACATATTTATAGATAACCTTTAATAAGTCACGGAGGAACTGAAAAATTATACTAACGGCCTGTAAAAAAAGAATACTAAAAAAAACCTTGATTCTCCTGAGTCGCTCATATTGTTTACATTTAATGGTGTATGCATACCATGGTAATGGTGTGCATACAACGGCTGTATCAGATGGATTGTATTTCAATTTGTGACAAGCTTGTGCTTAATTCTTTGATTCTGTTGCTCTCACATTGTAGGAATATTAGTGAATGTGTGAAACAATTTTTTTTCTCGTCTCTCTGCTGTCGTTTAGATAAAGTCCTCAGCAGTAACCCAGCCAGCACGACTGATAAAGTCTCCGGCGACATATGCTATGGCACTTTTTACCCTGATGGCAGCACCTACTCTTCCCCACCCGTGTCCAACGCCAATACCAGCACCAATACCAGCACCACAACAGTAGAAAGCTACCAGTCAATGCCTCCTCCCGTCGACCAGCAGAGCCCCTACAGCTACGGTTATGGAGAGGAGAAGAAGAAATTGCTGACCCAGAGTCAGAATGAGAATCAGGGGGGAAACTACTCCATGTACAATAAGGCTTACACTAGCGCTGTCACAGATGGTCAAAGTTATAGTAATTATGGTGAGTCAAGGTGTAGCACCTTTTTCCATCCTGATAATTGGATCCCTCAATGTATTTATACCCCGCCTCCATAAACAAAGGAAATAACACTTTGGTTTGATCTCACTCCACAGGCTGGGGCACCCAGTCGTCCTGGGGTAATCAGCAAAGCTATGGTATGTACCAGGGCTCCGGAGGACAAAACCAGGACTCGTACACTGGATACAACAACATGAATTACTAATGGTCATATTGTGTACGGCCCCAACTCACCTCACTATTTCACTTTTTGATGATCCTGGGATAGTTCTTTGAAAGGTGAAGTGCGCGTGTGTTTCTGAAACTGGAAATTTGTTGTTTTTTTGATCACACTTCAATTCTTGGACATCAGGTAAAAACAACAATGTGACAGACACATTTATGTTGACATGACTTTAAGATTATGTTTCTGGGGTCGCTCTTTTTAAATCCATTTTACTGTTTCTGTATCCGTGTGTTATGTTTTTGATTTAAAGCTGCTTGTATTTCTAAATTTGAGATGTAATCATGTCACATAAAAGACTCTAATCATCCTTATAAAATGAATGACTAATTTTTGTAGTTTCGGATCATCATCACTTTACAAGTACAGTTTTATATTTTCAAGCGTATCTTCTCTGTCATTAATGTTTCTGTCTTGAGCTGGGTCACCTTGAGCTTCCCTTTAAAAATACCTATGATAATTCCTCACAACAGTGCAACGGTGCAGGTTTCACAACAGCCGAGTTCTGTGAGTGGCTTCAGCCGTGCATGCAGATGCTTCATGCTATCAGTCCTTGCTGCGTGCATCATAATATTGGCTAATTGATTTGCAAAGGTTAAAGGAAGCCTCTGAGACCCCTGATTAGAGCTTGATTTTAACAAAAGTGCTTCAGGCCACATAGGGAGGGCAATCTGTGATACCAGCCAAAATCCCCAATGTTAAAATGAATGCTAGTTTGCAAACCAGTAGAGCTATTCATCCTGGTGCTGGTTATAATGGCATCCTCCATGCAGTGCATCTGCCACATCCACATCGAGATACCATTTGAAATAGGTCAGCAGTTCTTTAGGATGTGTGGATGGACCTCCCTGTAACTTTATAAAACCCATGGTAAGGAGCATAAACGAGTGAATGTTAGTGGAAAAACACCTAGATGCCAAACTGTATAAAAAAGGATGACTTAATTTTATAAATAAGAGCCAATACACAGAAAGAGACTGGTTAAGAATCACATTGACCTAATTAATCTAATCTGATTTATTGTTCGTCTGAAAAACAATAATTTTCAGAAAATGCCCATTTATCATGCATTAACTCATTCTCTGTCCTGTCAAACCAGGTTTTTGCACAGATCCCTGTGAAGCAAGCTTAGTCTCCAAAAGGGAAGCTATTAGAATGGAAACAGGAAGGTTTTCACCGACATTTTAAACTGACTTGAAGTTTCAGTGAATAATTTGGCCCATGGCTTAAAGCCACAGACCAAATGGAAGACCAGTTTCCAGTGCTTCACAGAAACAGATCATGTTTTGAGCATTGTGGACTGTCCTTTTAATCAGAGTTAATCACTCACCTCACATGTATGGTGAGTGAGATTTAGTGTGTAGATTTGTGTAGCATGTAAAATGATAATTGTTCTTAATCTGACCATATATTTAGATTTTCACATGGCGTTACGGTTGCAAAAAGTAAATTCAGTTTTACTGCACTGGTGCGTTTCTCTTCTACAGGCATCTGAAATGAAGAGATGCTAATCAGTCCTGATTTGAATGAAAAACAAGAGCCCTTATATAGAAACAGTGAAAAGGAAGGTTGCATAACCCAAGTTTGAAAAGAAAAAAGAAAGAAATGGAACGAGTGATTAGCACCAAAGTGGAGTCTGGACACCAGCTATATTAACCATTGTGGGTCACATGTGGTACCAGTCCCAAGACTGAGTCAGGGAGTGAGCAATGAACATGCCCCTGCAGCATGTCTGTCTGGGATGGCCTTCCTGCAGCCTCTCCCTGCTGATAAAAGGCCAGCAGGAGGAGATCAGAGAGTGTCCCATCAAGTCTTCCTGTGCAAACCTCGCCACTCATCAGCTGTGAGTGTTTCTATTATACCTAAGCTCTTGACCTGATCTCTGTATGCTGACACATGCTCTTTTAGTTGTTTTTCTCAGCCTACTTCATTTTCCTGTTGATGGGGGGAGAACTGTCACAGCTGCCTTTTATCTGTTTTATTTATGACAATAAGCAGATAGCTGCTGCTATGCCGAAATGGAATAGTGACATCTGACCTTTTCAGCTTTGTAAACATGGCTAAATTGATTATCTTCTATTAGTTACAGCTGGGGGGAAGTCAGCTCCACTCTACAGCCAATCACAAGTTACCTTAAGGCCTAAAGCAGCAAGTGTTGTTTGAGGAGGAAGTAAAGTAATTGGAGCATAGACTTGTCTAGTGAACAACAGCAGTGGTTTGTTTCATATTCCGCCTCTGCTCTCTTTAGGGTTCTCCTTTCATTATCACTCAGTCGCTTGTTCTCCTTTGTGTCGTTTCGGCTGATCTTTTTCTTTCTACAAAGATGGAATTTACACTGATCTCCATCTTATTTACGACCATCCCTGTGATGTTCTGTTATCCTACTGCCTTCCAAGATCTGGGGGAAATCGGCAGTAAGTATCTCTCCACACTGGCTTGTATGACCTCGAACATTATCAGCAGTGGGGTTTAGTCCACCTTTGGCTAATGAGGTTTTTTTTTTTGTTACAGAAAACAGAACCTCCATTAAGTTCCTGGCAGTTGGAGACTGGGGTGGGGTGCCCTATCCCCCCTACATCACTGCTGTGCAGAAAACTACTGCTAAAGAAATGAGCAAAGTGGCTGAGCAGGTAGGAGCTGACTTTGTTCTGGCCCTTGGCGATAACTTCTACTACAGAGGTGTGGATAGTGTGGATTCTCCTCGGTTTAAGGTGGGTGCAGTTGCTTTGCTCTTGACAAACAACCCTAATTTCACATGCTGGAGGTAAAAGCCCTGCTATGTCTTCTGTCAGGAAACCTTTGAAGCTGTGTACACTGCAAAGTCTCTCAGAGTCCCCTGGTATGTCCTCGCTGGTAACCATGACCATGCAGGGAGCGTCAAAGCCCAGATTGAGTATAGCCAAAAGTCTGATAGATGGTTAGGAGCAACTGCAAGATGATTCTAATTCAGACGTGAAGAGCTTTGAACTCCTAAAAAGTCTCATACTTTTTTCTCTATTTACTCAGGAAATTCCCCTCTTACTATTATGAGTTGAACTTCCGCATTCCCAACACGGGAAAGACGCTGACAATCATCATGCTTGACACCATAATGCTGTGTGGAAACTCGGACGACTTTACTGATAGCAAGCCCAGGGGCCCTCTGCGTGCTGTGGATGCCAACCGTCAGCTGACCTGGCTGGAGAAGAGACTGTCTCGGTCCAAGGCAGACTTCCTGTTACTGGCCGGCCACTACCCTGTGTGGTCTGTGTCTGAACATGGGCCCACAGAGTGCCTCCTCCAGAGGCTTCGTCCTCTGCTCATTGAATATAACGCCACTGCTTACTTCTGTGGTCATGACCACAATCTGCAGGTTGGTTCTTGCAAACTGTTACAAACCCTTCTGTTGTGAATGTGTATGGCTGCTTTAGTTCCATCCTGTCTGTTCTCCACAGTACATTGAAGAATCTGGTGTTGGCTATGTGGTGAGTGGCGCTGGAAACTTCCTGGATCCAGACATTCGTCATTGGGACCATGTTCCCAGAGGCTCCGTGAAGTTCTTCACTGGCCAAGCTTCAACACTGGGAGGCTTTGTCCATGTGGAGGTCACGCAGAAAAATATGATTGTGACTTTCTTCCAGGCAAAAGGCACTTCTCTCTATCGCACCGTCCTCTCCCAGAGGGTTAATGGCTAAACTAAAGCAGGAACATGCAGTGATCATATGCAGTGCAGCCTCAAAGCAATGACATACTACTGTATTTTAATCTCTGGCATTTATATTTCAATGAAAATAATTTTATTTTAATATTTTAATGATGTAATAAAATAAACGATTTGTACAGAATTTGGTTTTTGAGAGCCTGAGCTTGTTTAATCAGTTAAATACCTCTAGTTAGAGTGGATGACTTTAAGAACAGTCCTTAGCAATGCACACTTGTCATGCCTGGAAGTAAACATGACTATAATACACTCAAGATGCAGATTCACTATGAATGAACATAATCTTGAATACATGTATTATTTCATTATTATTTTAACATTCTTAAACGATTAAGAACATTGCGTCAGTCAGGTACAGGTGAAAGTTCTGATGTTGCATAACTGAATAGACAACAGCAAAAAAATGTTCAATGTCTTTTGTTAAAAATGGTGTTTGCTCCATTTTCCCAGCAGATACCATATTTTTCAGTGGGCTTGTCAGGGCAAAGACTGAGAATGGAATGATAATAGAACTTGGTGATAAATTCCAGAAAGCATTTCCTGAGAGGGGAAGAACCCATTTGTGTCAAAACTCAAATAATTTGAAACATAAATGGAAGGGAAGCCCGCCATAAAACCTAATCGTAGAATCACGCGTTTAAAGTTTACACCTTGGATTATTTCACAGGAAACCATGCGTAGGTTGCGTTAGTCCTGCTCATCCACCTGCTTTGACTTTTCTTTTATGTTAAACCATGGTGCAGACCAGCGATTGTCATAATAGGAGGGTTGGTAGGAAACAGGGATTTTAGAATTCACTTCATTGTTTGAAGTTCGTTCCACCTTGAAAATATGTCAAAGAGCAACTCTTACCTATTTGTGTACCAGAGCACCCAGCCCTAAATATGAGATGTACTGTAATCGCATAGCTCATAGTAAATGCCCATGATTTGCTGCTGCTGTAAAGACTTCCACTTCTACACTGCTGTATCGTCCGTCACAGAACCACCTGTCCTGCCAACAGAGGATTAGCCTGACTGATGGCAGATTGGGAATGACTACAGCCAAAGACATTTAAAACTGGGAGTGGAGCCGAGAGCCAGGACAGATGGATATGTTGTTCTCCCTACACCTACATGTTAAATATTTAACTTTATCCCCTTTGATCTATGCACAATCGGGTTCATTTTTGTTTGTTTTTAGAGTGGAGCTCCTCTAACCTGTGTGTGGGAAAAAAAACAATGTTTATGCAAATGAACACTTAATGTTAGTCAAAAAGGTCAAAGCAGACAATGGCATAAAATATCTTTAAGAAGCCATTCATGCACTCCCTTTATGTTGGAGTACACGAATGGTGGTTATTTAAAACAGAAGACTTGTTTTTCTTCTGTGTCTCCCTCTGGTAACCACTGTCTGGTTACCGGGTCTTAGTATTCAGTGCCGGTCATGACCCAATTTCTTAAGGAACCAGTAAAAACATGGGTGAGGATTAGCTGCCAACCGAGGATAAAGACCTGTAAGGATCACTCTTGCTAAATGTGGACTGGATTAAAGCCTCAGCAGGATGTAGACTGATGACTGGACCCTCTTGTTATTTATGCATGTGTGTGTGTTATGTCTCACCTGCTGGGGTCATTAGTGCTCCTCCTAAACCAACACTGAATGCCCATGACCTTTGACCACTCAGGCAGCACCACTCTTACATAAAGGATTCTGTGAAACATGTCACTAGAGACACTTTGGAAAACAGTTTTCTGTAAAAACAGTTCCTCTCTGCTTTTGACAAATGTGAGTTCAGACTATCGTGTGAAACACGAGCCACGTATCGACAACATCCGGAAACGCAGCTGGCTTCACTGGGCCTGAGCTCATCTGAGATGGACTGACGCAAAGTAAAATTGCGTAAAATTAAAATTTTAATTTTAATTTTAATTTTAATTTTAAAATTTTAAATTTTCAAAGTAAAATTTCTTCCTTAAGAAATTGGGTCATGACCGGCACTGAATACTAAG
The DNA here is from genome assembly GCA_009660295.1 of Lophius piscatorius. Classification (NCBI taxonomy): domain Eukaryota; kingdom Metazoa; phylum Chordata; class Actinopteri; order Lophiiformes; family Lophiidae; genus Lophius; species Lophius piscatorius. Next base: position 62 of record VRLP01003933.1, on the reverse strand, counting down.
ACCCGGTAACCAGACAGTGGTTACCAGAGGGAGACACAGAAGAAAAACAAGTCTTCTGTTTT
>VRLP01003932.1:0-56059 GCA_009660295.1 Lophius piscatorius | reverse complement strand
ATACCTTTACGTGATACCTTTACGTAATACCTTTACGTGATACCTTTACGTGATACCTTTACGTGATACCTTTACGTGATACCTTTACGTGATACCTTTACGTGATACCTTTACGTAATACCTTTACGTAATACCTTTACGTGATACCTTTACGTAATACCTTTACGTGATACCTTTACGTGATACCTTTACGTGATACCTTTACGTAATACCTTTACGTGATACCTTTACGTAATACCTTTACGTAATACCTTTACGTGATACCTTTACGTGATACCTTTACGTGATACCTTTACGTGATACCTTTACGTGATACCTTTGCGTGATACCTTTACGTGATACCTTTACGTGATACCTTTACGTGATACCTTTACGTGATACCTTTGCGTGATACCTTTGCGTGATACCTTTACGTGATACCTTTACGTGATACCTTTACATGATACCTTTGCTGTGATACCTCTTCAGGAAATCCCTAAGTACAAGAAAAAAATACCATTAGCCATAGTTGGCTGGCTGTTTCAACCAAAAACATTTTGTTATTATAACTATGTAGCAACCTTTTTGCTGGATTCATTAAATATTTGCATTTTTCTAATTATTGGCCATCTCCTTATGTTTCCGTGGGAACAGAAATAACACAATCAACAATTTTACAAAGTTCTTCATATAAGAAATAAACAAATCCAAATAAATTCAGACATATAAAGACCATAAAACAGCTTCATTATAGACAAGTATTTAATTCATTTCCATCACAAGTCACAGATAAATGACAGGAGTAATGATTAAGGACTTATTATTATCATAATCCTTGAAGTGATAATCAGAAGCAACTGGACTTTAAAGTGAAAAGAAGACATTTCACCTCTCATTTCAGAGACTACCTCCTGGGAGGAAAATCATGAGGGCATGAGTTCCTTGGTCCACCTAGCTCCATTTTTGGTCAATGCAGACATATGGGGCTTGATTATGTGCTGGATCGCCCTGTGAGCCGTGATACAAACTGGTGCTGAAAGTGTCTGGAGAGAGATGTTTCGACTATGTTATACGTGGCTGATCAGTGGGGCTGTATCCTCGTTTAGATATGGTCATTCCAACTTAAAAAAAATAATCTGAATCTACACAATTGACTTATTTAATATAATTCTTGTGCTACTAGACAGCAATCAGAGAGCACTGATCTCTATCGAGTTAGTTCAGTTTTCCTTTTATGTTATTGCACCTAAAAAAAGATACCATGGTAGTTAAACCCTCATAATGTGACTCTTTGACCCTAAAAAGCCTCTGTAGATTTTGTAATCTTATTTGTTTGATTTAGATACGGATAAATCGACAACTAGCATAATTGTTTTAATATCTCACACAAGCCATTCTTTTCCCACAAGCCCTTTACATTTGATTCTGATAATGCTATACTTCATATAAGGACCCCTTCCGAGACACTCAAGAAACCTCATGAATCCCACCATGAAAAAAACCCTTCATAACAGAAAATAAACAATTCATCCACCTATCAACATATCAAAATGTAGGATAAACTAGGTAAAGACGAATAACAGAGTTACAGGCTTACAATCAGATAAGACTGATAAGGCAAGTTTCAGAACTCCTTTTGAAAAATTTTGGATCCAGACGATGATCCCGATCACCTCCAAAATGTAAAGTATTGTTCTCTCTGAAATAACATTTTAAATTTATCTTGCCAAAGTCAAACAGACAAACAGACAGTGAGTAGTTTGAACCATCATGTATTTTTATTTTACTATGTCGAATTAAGTCTGTTACAGAAGAGACTAATTTACTGTTAGAGATACCAAAAGAAGCTGAAATAAATCATATTAGGAAATAATCTAATCGCATCATTATACTTAAACAACACCCATTAGAGTTCCCCTGGAGTCTTTGTGCTGCTGTACAAAGTAGATAGTACGACTGGAAAAACACTGCTCCTGTGATCTTTTAGTAATACTAAACCAACAAAAGCAGATTTCCTCCATCAGGAGCTTCATAGTGAGGCGTTTAATGTCAGAGCGGATATGTGGCCGCCGTTGCTGGAGTACTGTGCTTCCTCAACTTTGATTAACAGTTGATTACCCTCTGTTACTTAGAGAATGGCCTTAATGAGGCTCTGAAAGCCTCATTAAGGCCATTCTTCAAAAAAAAGAAGAGAAAAAAGATTGCGTTAAAAATAAAACAGCTATACTCAGATAGATACAAATCACTGATGTAGATGGTATTTCATCTTGATTCTTGACCGGAGCTGATGCTGTCTCTAGAGGGCCTAACTCCTGTTCCTGCTGAACTGAGCCAGTGTTGCTTTAAAATCTAACTGTTATCAGCTCAGTAGGCACAGGAGGTTGAGCCCAGGATGCTGCACAACTTCACTCTCACCACAAGGGGAAGCAAAGAACACGTTAACAATAGCAGGAAGTCCAGACACAAAAACAACCAAGTCTCTTATCAAAAAAAGGGATATTGTGGAATTCCAACAAATTTATTCCATTCACATTTCCATTACTAAAATAATTTCATAAAAACCTGTTATAAGGAATCTTTTAAAATGAATTTAAAATGTACAACTAAAGAAAGCTCTAACAAATAAGGACATTTCCTTTTTAATATCTATTGCATTATCCAACCATCCAACTTTCTGTCCATGCTTTTAGATATTTATGAAATTTCTTCCTCTACAGCGTTTATAAATAACACTCTTCAACAACATGTCCTTAAAAAAAATCTCTATGTCTATGTCTATCTATAGTTTGTCAAATCGCATCTATAAAGTAGTTCCCCTGTTAATTGTTGGTAATGAGGAAGTAAAAACAATATGCATGGAAAGAAATGTCAGTTTTTAATGCTATTTTACAATGCCTTGATAATCACATTCAAAATTCCATTAATACACTAATGACAATGGCAGTGAATAAATCTAAGAACGAAAGAAAGATGGTATTAGAAGAAGATATATTTTATTGATCACATACAGCCATACACAGTGAAATTATATCTCTGCATTTGGCCGATCCCTGAGGAAGCAGGGAAGACCCCGGTGGGATTCAAAGCGGCTTATTTCCGATCTTCTGATTGGGAGACAGCCGCTCTACCCACCGAGCTACAGCCGCTCCCTTAAATTTAACAGCAACAGCAACAATAATTCTAAAAAATGATAATGATAATGATGAGTTAATTATTATAATGGATAGCTTTATTACACACAAATAAAGTAAAACAATAAAAACAAGGACATTAAATAAATTCAGGAATAAAGTATGATTTAAATAGTGGACAAAGAAAATATTTTCTAAACTTCAAAATAGGAATATAACTTCCAGTCGAAGGAACAATGTGTTGTCATCAAATACAAATCATTGCAGTCAGAAATCAATGGGAAAACAAAAGTCCTTAAAAATAAGATTCATTTAAAGAAAAGATGTTACCAGCAGCACGTTGTAATGCACTTCCCACAAAAAGCCTTTTTTAGGGCATGTTTACATGTAGTGCACATACATGTATAAACATGGATGCACACACAATCTTTTTTTTTTTGCCTTCATGACCACCCAGACAGTAAATGAGCTCAGGAATCCATTGCTACTCGCTTTCCTGATGGGACATTTCCTGTATTTCCTTCCTGTATAATAAGCCCTCCCTTCCCTGCTTCCTGCCCTCTCCTCTTACCCTCCTCTCCTTTTTTTCCAGGAACAGCGTCTTTAAAGGGTTGGACATGGAATGAAGAAAGTGCATTCCTGAATGATTTTGAGCCTATTGTGCTTTGCAACATAGCAGAGACACATAATAGTTACCATTACACAAATGGTTGACAGGAAAGATGTTTCCCGCTATTCAAAGTTGCTAAACAACCATTAAGCCAACCATACAACAGGTGTATGACCAGTAGATAACATCTTCATCATTGAGAGTGGAAAATAGGAATACGCACCACAAAACCCAGCTGTGTTTTCTACGTTTGTTCTTTGAATCCAAAGCCTGCTCAATTCTGTACGCTGGGATGTGGCAGCTGTTAGAGGCAGTGAAAAGTTGAATGTGCTTGTGAGGAGCGGAACTTAGCCACTGTGAACACAGACTTTCACTGAACTGTTCACGGAGCGAGCTAAGTCCTCGTCCTCAAATCAAACGTAGTCCTCGTATCAAACTCTAGACAAACACATACTGAAGACATATTAACTATAAATTTAATAATTTGACAGAAGGCTTACTTGACCTCCTGCCAAGAGTTTTGGATGAGAAGATGGAACCTACACATGGTTCCATAGTGTAGGTTAATTGTGAAGCTATTTTAAGCCGCAATTTACTTAGCATAGCAAGACAGGCCCACCTTTAGTATCTACTGCAGCTCGCAATTATGGGCACCATTCAAATGATCTATAAACTAACGTGTAAGGTGCAAGTGCATGTAGGCTTCGTCCGTTTGCTTGCCAAATGTTGCAAAATCAAGGTCATAAAGTGTTTTATATAATCTTTTCATTATTAGGTTTTGCTTGCTTGTAATGATTAATATAAGATTCATTTTCCATTCATTTTTCCAGGAAAGTTTCCCTGTACCTTTCTCAATGCTACTTGAACTGTGGTGTTTGTTTTTGCCAAAGAAAAGGTATGAGGTCCTTGCAGTAAATCGTCTGCCTCCGCCATCTTCTAGACATCTGTCATATCAACTACTCCATTTGGTTGCCATTGAGTAAATGCAACTATATTTAACGGAGGAGACGAAGGAGGAGGGCTACTTTGTGGGTAGTCATTTGTAGATTACTGTGGAGCAGACCGGCCAGGTCATTAAAGTTATCTGGAATCTATGGAATAATGTGTATTTAATACGGACAATTAATGATTGTACTTACTGCAAGAAGTGCATCCACAGACGGAAATATTCTCTGCGCATTTACACACATCTCCTGACGGGCCTAGAGGACGAGTCAGCACCCGATATAAGACATGAAAGCTGCTGCCGGTCGGCTCATCTACCTAACAAAGTACTGTATCCACAAAATGTCAAAGGATTCTTTTAAAACACGAGGAACCTTGAAGTGTGAACTTATATTGAAATTGTTTCTCTAGAAATGATGCAAAACATAGTGAGAGGGATTTGGAGTGTTGACCTCTACTCATGGAGGTGTTTGCCGATCAGTCGTCGGAAGTTGGAGACTGGTGTAGTATTCAGATGTAGCTGGTTGGAAATCCCTGGCAATGTGATTTACATTACAACACAATCAAATCACTCTGCCAGGAATCCCTCCAGCTAAACCAGCCATTCAGCACCCTGTCTGGGAAGATGGAGACGAGGAGGAAGCTATAGGTAACAATGGGGGGGAGACAAGTAGATAAAACGATAAAGAATTGAGAAAATGGTTTTATTTTGTGGTGAGAGAATGTTGCAGGTGAGGAGTGACAGAGAAAGAGAACAGACTGCAGGTGTCTATCTGAGAACAAATCAGCATGGCTGAGCACATCTACTCCCTCATCACTATGTAATTATAGGAAACACACACACACACACACACACACACAAACACACACGGACACACAGACATACACACTCTCCAATATACACTTTTAAATGTTAACACATGTACACCCACTCACCACATACGCATGAGTGGAGGGTTTTCCTTCACAGACACACCTGAACAAACAGAACTGTATTTTAATTCTATAGGCACCAGCACTGAGCACATATGCAGGCGTGTCAGCGCGTGTTTTTGTGGGAGTGATCGATTTTGGGGCCATGCAGGGCTGTGTTGGTTACAAGTCCTCTCGCTGTTATGGACAATTATTGTTTTTGTCTTACACAAGGAAACCATGCAAACGTATCTAGAAAAACATCGTATGTATATGGAGCAGCAGGATTAATTTACCTCAAATCAGTAAAATCTGACACTTTTTTTTTTAAAGAAATCACATGTTTTTTTTAAATGAAATACTTCCTAAAACTCTCCTCATGAGACTCATGATCTTTCAATGTCTTCTTCTTTTCGCATATCCTTTTCAACTTGGGTAATTATTAACATATTGTGACTTGTTAAAGGAGTTTGATCAAACAACCATGTTGAGAGTGTTTTGCTTGAACAAAACACTCTCTTAATGAATGTTCCATTATTAGTCTAAATTGTAATTTGCATAATTATTTTCAGTAATTTCCGTTTTTTTTGTTGTGAAAAAAACACAAAAGTTTTTTTATTGTGAAGTTCCTCCTTCCACCTCTGGCTTTCGGTGCTCAAAAGAATTTTGAAATTAAAAGTTTCTTTCTCCTTTAATTTTCATCAACTACCTACCCCTCAGATTTGACCTATGAACCCCTGAGGGGGTCCAGACCTCAGGCTGGGAACTACTGATAGATTGAATGTCTCACTCTCTCTATAATTGTGTACATCTTTTATAGTTCTGTCTTTATGTCCTTAGATGCCATAATATACATGGACCAGCCTGAACATTGAAATTGCTGAGATGTAAAGAATAGATACAGTGTTTGAATGTGATAAAATAACTTTGATTATCTTGTGGCAATTGCTACTGTCAGTAGGTGGGATGTATTAGGCAGCAAGGGAATTTTTCCTCCAGACGTTAATGCGTTGGAAGCAGGAATACTGGGCAAGCATCTGGATCCCCTTGGCTTAAACATCAGCTAAACTGTGATGGCTTGCCTACTGGCTCAGAGCATCTCCAAAACTGCAGGTCTTGTTGGGTGTTCCCTGTCTGCAGTGGTTAGTAAATATCAAAATGGTCCAAGGAAGGACGTCTGGTGAACCAGCGACAGGGTCATGGGAGCTAAAGGCTTACAGGGAGCTAAGGCTGGCCCCTATTGCCTGATCTTAAAGGAAAGCTACTGCAGCGTAGATTGTTGAAAATGTTTATGCTGTTTATGTGGTTCTGAGACAAAGGTGTCAGAAGACACAGTGCATTGTAGAGCTGCTTTGGCAGGATAAAGGGGACCCACTCATTATCTGAAAGATAATTTTATGCTAGATCAATTTCTCTATTCAGTAGTATAAAACTCTATCATAACTGCAATTTAAGGTACTGTGTGCATTTGTCACTATAAAATTCCTGTAATAAAGTTTTAGGGTCAGCCAGAAAAAACATGAGGGGAGAAAAAAAGATGAGCAGTTAAACAGCAACACCATTGACAAGGCAAAAATGCCTATTTAGATTACCATTTAAATGATTATGCACTAGAATTTACTTTGGAGCCATTGCTTGATTATATTTTATTTTAGTTGCAATTGCAAACCTACTTTATTTGTTTAGAGTAGACTTGAAGAGGCATCTGAGGAGACTGTGGAAAGCAGTTAAAGGCTGCATACCTTTCCAAATATGTATCCCATCACTGGGTTTGATAGAACAGAAAAAATGAGCAACCAATAAAGTAAACAACAAGCTTCCTCTCCCTCTGACTCTTATAATGAAAAAAGACATTTCTGCTGCTGGTTATATCTCTGAGAATTGTTCATGCAGTTCAATCACACACTTCATGCTCTTTGCCTTCTTTCACTGTGTGTATGTGAGTCAGGTAGATGGCACTGTAGCTGTCGGGAAAGGGATCCTTTTGAGTCTGCTGAAGGCCATGGTTCACAGTCACACCAACCAATTTCAAACAACCTTTAGAAACAAACCATCGGATAAAAATATTTAACATAAATCTTATCTATATTAAGTTGCAATTTTTTAATGTGCAATGTGTCCATAGGGACATTAGTCAAATATCCTTCCTCTCTTTGTCTGTGTTCCCCACAATGACAAAATGTCGATGTGTATAAAGTTGCTCCTTGTTAAATTTGTTAATACAACTGCTAAACTTTAGATCAAAACACATTTTTCTTTAAAGAAACTGAACGCCACATAGAACAATTAAATACCGGTCAAGCATTGAAGCTGTTGAACTTTATGTTCACATAGCAACAATGGATCGAATCATGACTTGAAGTTGAACAAGTACATGGCCAAACCCTGTAGTTCCTATCAGCTCTAATGAGTTTTGGTGTTCTTGTTTTTCGTTTTTTTTTCCAGCAAGAAAAAAACCTGACAGCTCCCTTTACTAGCTGGTGCTAATTTAGTTGCTGAGGACTGAAATATCCCCCTCAGGAGTCCAAAATGAATTGAAATGATTGTTTGTTTGTCAGGTGGGCATAACATAACTCTGAATGAATGTTAATGTCGTTCCATATCCTGTAAGCATAAATATGTACCTGATTTAATAACATGTCAACGATTGCTCTGGTTCCTGCTGCATCCAGCTAGCTGAGATATCTGTCAATGCAGATGTACTAGTTTACATCGCTGGAAAAAGGTGATACAAATGTTATCATCAGTTATCTCTCTTATCAGTGCTTTAGTAATCCTCTGCTCTATCTCAGAGTCTCTAATTTAAAAAAAGAAAAATCAGGATTCACAGCTGTCTGACAATAAAAGCTCCAAGCCAGTCTGTTTCTGGGCTGGACTTTGACAGCAGTCATGGTAACTCAATAAGTCAGCGCTGTCTGCCATAGTCAGGATCTGACTATGGCTCCATCTCAATTGCGTGCTCTCCATCTGTTGAGCACTAACAGGACTGTATTTTTTGATAATCATGTGCATTAATGCAGTAGGGCTGCACTGCAATAATGCTGGCAGGTGTGATAAAACCTCCAATCCTCCACATAGAGGCTTGTTGAGCTGCACATCCATCTGTACAAATCTTTGGACACCAACAAACTAAAACACAGCTAAAAAGGAATATGAGCTCATATTTTTACTTCAAATGCTTATTTACACATGGTCAAAAGGCAGACTCAGATGACAACATTCAAATAAAGTCTTATATTACCGCTCTGGTCTGAGACAGCTGTTTGCCATTAGCCATTGTTGACAGTTTAATGAACAACAATTGTCCTGTCTGAACCGTACAACAAACTAGATAGGGCTAATAAGTACATTCATAACGAACGCCCTCCTTTCACCGTCTACTCATTTCTGTGCTCTCTCAACTTCCTTATTCATTCTTATGCTACAACTAAGACTGACAAGGCATGTTGAGACGTCCATCCCAACACAGGACACAGCATAGACATGTTATAATAAACTAATGGGCCCATTAGGCTCATGTATCCTCACACTGTCTCCTCTGGTAGAATGTTGCTGAGTGCTTCTGCATTTAGTTTAATACGGAGAGAAAACTGCTCAGTCAATGATAAACCATCAGAGCATGAAAGGAAGCGTCTCAATATTTTTTATTCCATAGCAGATGTAGCAGCCTAAACATTAATGTAGCAGTGCTTCAAGCCTGTTTACTGAGCGATGGCAGTAGAAAATGAGTCTACAACTGTCGGCATGTTCTTTAGAATGACCGTTCTATAGTTAGTAGAAAATAGTTTGTCTCCTGACACACTTCAATCAGTTTTAAAGGTGTCTTTGAAACACGGCAATAGCCTCCCTCTTCAGGCTCTCAACCATCAGCAGCCGCCAGCTCAATCTGGAAAAGCGTCATGATCAACATGTAAAAACAATTCCTGCTCCTCCTCCTCCGCCTACCTTTGCACTTACTGCACAGCTGAAAGCAAGGGCTCCTCTCTTGTGATTATCCCATGATTTAAGAGCCTCTGCTATGATTTATTTTGGCTAGACTCTCTTTTTGGGTCCAAGCCAATGGCACACATGATTGGTCAGGGTTTGACTGGGGATTGCCCATGCTTAATTTATCCTAGTTTGGCCTGAAGCTTTTAGTACCCTGCACTAAAAACAACTGTAGCTGCTGATTGCTTGGATACGTTTCACCACTTTGTTCATGATGATCAATGGTTCGGATCAAGACATGATAAGTTGATGGATTGTCAGCATCTTAATGAGGCTTCATGCCGGAACTTCAGCTGGATCGTATTGTGGCGCCTGGATGCTCACGTCAATGTGGCCAGAGGAGACACTGCATTTTTCATGAGCCTATGCTTGCTGGAGCTGATTTTAGAGTTGGCCTTGAGCCTGTGGCATGAAGAGGGAACAGAGTGGCAACAGGAAGAGGGCGAGAATGAGCAGTCCGGAGAGAGACTGTAAGAGGGACATACAGGGAAGTCAGAGCGAAGAGACATGACGTATGAGCAGACAGTGGGAATTATAATGGGACTAAACAGAGAGCTTAGGGGAGAGAATTTGAACTTTGGAGCATTATAGCTGGAGCTGCATGAAATGACTACTTTCCTTATCAATGACTAGCCTGCATACACTGGTCTGGACGACTATCCAGGACTTTTTGTGAAACTAAACAGGCAATAGGAATGCGTTTTGCTTTGATTCAGTGATACTTCCCAGAATATTTGACAAATAACGTGGTAAAATAAGGACTGACTGAGCTTGTTATGAATTCTGTGTTTTTCCGTGCGCCATTATAAGATAAATGAATCATCAGTTACACTGTCCTTTGTTTTCGGTTCTTGTTTTGAATGTTGTTTTTGAAAGAGATCGAAAATGCTCCAATTCTTCCGTCGGGACAGCAGTGTCAAAATAATACCTACTTCTGATGATTACAGTTCTGTGCATCTAATTCCAATTTTCTGAATGTTTGGAGTTCTGGTAAAACACATTGTACGGGTTTCCAAACACTTTATACAATGTACCCCCACAGCCCTGTTAGCTCAACTACCCTTATGTTGACCTAATCAGTTTCATCGCATAGTGCATTTCACTCACACACAACCCTCATCTGAGGCAAATCACACTCACAAAGCAAAGCCAAGCCTGAGCAAAATAAAAATTGCAGCCATGGAAACAAAATAATAAAAAGTATTTCATTTCCCAAAAATCACCACCTCAGTACTTGGTTGCTGTTTGTAGATAGTTGTTCTGCAAATAATTTGAGATCCGCAACACAGGTGAATCCAACCACCAGGATTAGCATACGTCCAATTGTAACCATAGGAAAAAGAATTACCAACAAATCCCAAGACCAAACCATGCCACGTCAGTACCTGGCTGTTGTCAAAGATTGATTGAGCGAAGGGAAAAAAAGTACTATATTGATTTACGCCCTACCTAACGTGACAGATGGAAGGACGCTCTCTTGTTTTGTGTAATTACTGTGGGTAGATGCCTTCTTTCACTATTCAATCTCCTCTTTTACATAACCACTTCAGCTGTTGAGCCGTTACTTGTAGTTAACAGTTTCAACAAATCTTTTTTCATATTTAACCTACTATTTTATCCGTATTTTTTCAGGTGTTTCCATCATTAAATGTGAATCCGTTCTATACCTGCACTCTATTTGTACCATTACAAACCAGTTTTTAGTTTATGTTTACAGTTCTATCCATGTATCCAGTACTCCTGGCTGTAATTATGCCAACTATTCACTTTCGACTAATCCTATCATGTTAGCCATTCATTTTAATGCCGGTGTAATGTGGGTATCATATCGGTTATTTGTGATTTCTAATTTATCAAGGTAAGTTCTCCCGTTATGAATCAATACTATGATGACGGTACAACATGGCACAAAGCACCATAAAAGTTATCAAACAGACATATAATGTAGTAATTCTAAAATATCTTTCCTGTAGTGCATTTATAGCCAGTATTTAAAATTTGGCACTTTTTTTTTTATATGCAACCCTTTTGTTGCGATTACTGCGTGTTTCAGTAGGATCAACACCTCTTCTTTGATGTTTACATATTGTTAGAAAAAGTTTTAAAATGTTAAAATATTGAAGTCAAAGGAAGTGGGCTAGCATCGCATCACAGTCCTTATGAACATGGTGATATCATAATTAAATACACACTTCGCAGCTCCTATGACAGTGGAGAGCTTATTCCTATAAATATCCACATATAACCCACAACATATGTTTTTCCAGATCAAGTCTCAATTTTCAAATAAGCCTAATGAGACAATAGGATATTTTGCATTAGCCTGTAAAATAAACCAACAAAATTAATTTGGTTTCCACACCACAGCCAAAACACTTCTGCAGAGGCTCCTTGCTTGCCACATCTCTTACCGACACACATCCCAGACGGCTCTTAAAGAGCCCTTAATTTCTTTTAGCTCTCAACATGCTACCGGGAGAACATAAGCCTTTACGGCTTCTGAGGGGCCCTTTAGTCTTGGATCAGGCCTGGACTGTGGACCAAATTAATGCCTTGGATGATTGGAACCAAACAGACCCTTTTAACTGTGAAGCCTATGAGAAAGGAGGAGGGGATGTACACACAGGACTCGTCAAGATCAAAATCAAGATCAAGATAGACTTTGTTGTCCCAAAGGAAAATCCGTCTTGGACACATACAGCAACTTCTATTAAAAAAACAGAACTAACATGCAACCAGTCAGTGTGCATACTCTCAGACCTGCTACATATTATATAGAATATAATTCTATCATGTTAAAGTTAGGATTGAAATTTATTACTATTTTCAGAAGGTATCAATATGTGTTTTTTCTTTGAGTAATCAAGTTTCATCGTTTAGACAGCAAATTATGATGATACAGTTTAATATGTCCGTCAAAAGTTCAAAGAGCTCAATGTGAAATTTTCTAAAAAATATTCAATACACCAGGATATTTATAAGTCAGTGTGATATAAGTGATGAGGTATACAAATCTTTAAGTATTTGAAGTATTTTAGCCAGCAATCTACCTCAATGTCCATGACGGACGATCAGAATCACCCCATCAGTCGTTGTACTTTTGTTACGATAATACATAAAAGCACTCAAAGACTCATCAGCATGGATTTTCTTTAATCAAGAATGAAAACATTCTCTTTGATCATTTAGAATTTCATGATTTTCTTTAATCATTATATTTCTTACTACTAACAACAAGATATCGTATGTTTTTTATTTTAGTGCACTTACGTTCAACAGACGGTTATAAGTATTTGAACATTGCTCAACAGATGTGTCTCACCGTCATAGATTTATAGTTTGAGTTAAAACTGAAATTAGTTGGTGATTAATTCTTAAGAATGTGATAACTGTCGGCATTAAACCAGCCACAAGCTTGCAATCCTCTTTCATAAAAAACTCGAGATGCTCCAGCTTTGGGCCAAGCAGCAGCAGCAACAGCAGCAGCAGCAATCATAGTTCCCACACATAAATTGTGGTAAAAAGAGTTTATAGGGCTTGGAAAAATGCAATAAAAAGCCTTTCTGTGAATGCAGCCATCTGTGGAACTTTAAAAGCACTTCCTGTAAACAAGCTGAAGAGAACAAATCCTCTCACACTCTTCTAACACTTGCCTTTCATCTTTGTTTTCCACCCATTTTTTCCACTGCTTTGCTCTCAGTCTTGGATCTTTCTTCTGTACGTCCCTTCTCTCAGTCTCTTCTCCTGATCTGTGTCAACGCCGCTCTCTCTCCCTCCTTGCTTTCCATTTCTTTCTTGCCTGACCTGTCCAAGTAACTCGTTGACTTAAGTGTTACCCGCTTCTTCTTTGCTGACTTTTTATACCTAAATCCAATCTATTTACCCCATGATTTAACATCTTTGTTTTTTTAATTGGAGATAAATAGGAAAATCTTGTTTGACTTTTTAAAATATTTTAATATTCCACTAAACAGAATGTGATGTTAAAAAAAAAAAAATAAAAAATTTTTTTTTAAATTGACATTTATTTAAATCCCGTGCTCAACATTTTTTTGCTTTTTATCCTAATATGACTATGTTTCCAATATTTTACTGTACTAGTAAATACCACAATTCATTAATAAGCCTAATGAAATATATGATTTGGGAGGGTTTGCCTTTTTCCCATTGTACGCTCACATATCTGACTCAATAATAAAATTGAATAAGCCTGGCATGGACACTGTCTCAGTATACTTGCGCTGTCGTGTGATTTTATTGATTGATGCAGTTTTACACAGTATCGTGGGTCTGCACGCAAAATCCAAGTACTATCCAGTTGTTTTCTCCCCGTCTGTCAAACTATATTTTATTTTACATTCTTCAAATGGATATCTCAGGCTTCTAAGTAAGTGAATTATGACACCTAATGTCAAAAAAATAAATATTGCGTAAAAAAAAGCTGCGGATCCCATACATATGGATATCATCAACGTATTTTCACGTCAACAGCAATTTGTCACAGGAGCATGCTACTGCTCCTGCCAGTCCTTTGTTCAGCACTACATGTTGTCAGAGAAGTGAGACTAACTCTGGCCTGTTTCAACACAATCCCACTAACACTCACACACACACACACACACACACACATGCCACGGAGGCAGGTGTGTTTAGTCAGTCTGACTCTAGTGTGTTTTCTGGACAGTATCAGTCACATTTTTAATGCTCACTGAGGAAACCCAGACGGACTGGTGAAGCAAAGTGAGCAATAGTGAGTTGGGGGAGACCATTGAGTGTGTGATTGAGTGTTTGTAATGGCTGAGTGATGTCAGGTGGAAAAGTCTGGCTACTTCCTCCGTCTGTGCCAACGTCTAACGTTCAGAGAGAGAGGAAGGAAGACAGAGCAAGACAGAAGGAGAAAGAAAGCGATAGTAGACGTATTTCTTATTGTCTTTGTCAGTTTTCTGCTCGCATGTTCAAAATGAACCAAATCACAGAAAAAAACACGCAGCTCAAATTGAAGCTAGAGATTCTGGAAAATATCAAATTTATTGACGAGGAACGCAAAGGCCAAGGACATTGTGAATGGAGAAGTTATTCTTAAATTGGGACAGGTAAACCTAATTCAATGTTTATCACACTTTGCAAAAAAAAAAAAAAAAAAAAAAGCATGCAAAAAATTTACTGTTGAATGCAAGAGATATAGAAAAGACAACAACTTTGGTTTTAGAATGCAGAGAACAATCTGAGGCACGCCGTGTACACCATCCTATTAACCTTTACTCATTCAGTCACCATCAAAATGAACATTGGTTAAACACTTTCTGTTCTGTTCTTCTCACCTGATCATCTCACTTAACAAAATATTGATTATTCAGTTTTTGTTTCTTTTTGGTAAAGTTTAAATGTCTATCCAGAAACTTCAAATCAAACACTGAACACTGATCCCTCACAGACGATCGATCGCTCGAAGTGTATTGCTTGAAATTTGCAACTAACAAAATATTATGAAAATAAATCAATAAATATGCTGAAAATTGATATCAAGATAAGATTTACATTATTGTCCCTGAAGGGATATTTTGGTCTGGGCGGGAATCATCAAACGACATCAGAAGTCATTTATTCTCGAGAAACCTGGAAATAACTTTTGTTTTAAATTCAAAATAAAATATCAAGTGACAGTATGGCAATACCGCACAGAAGGGAAGGAACTCTCTGAAGGTATACAAACTAGAAAGTATCACCATTCATCCTCCCTCACCTATCACATGTTCGTCTTTAAAGCAACACCACATGCAAACTTAACTCACCTCTGAACCTTTAGTGAAACAGAAAGTTCTCTGAAACTCACAGGTTTTTGAGCTGAAGAAATTAAAAACCTGACGCCTCTATACGTTCACAGTGAAGACATCCAAAAGTCTCAGAGTTCAGCACAAAGGCAGCACAGGTCATGGCGTACGAACATGTTGCCTGCAAAAGCCTCCAAGCTCAAGTCCATACTCCAAACTCTGCTCAGAGTGTGCTTTGCTCCACCTCCTTCAAACTCCTCTTTAAGTTCAAGGGTGCGGACTGAGTCAGAGCTACGACTCTGGAGTCCACATCATTCACACCAGTTTCCCTCTTGCATACCACACCCAGTGAGAGAGCGAGAGAGAGAGAGAGACAGAGAGAGAGACAGAGAGGGAGACAGACAGAGCGAGAGGGCAGAAAGGGAAACACTGAAGTTTTCTTTAAATAACAAGAGAGGAGGAGTGAGGAAACTTCTGGTTTCAGGGTCACATGGAGCCTTGAAATAACCAGGCAGTAGGCACTGTTATGAAAAGAAAATTATCTCGGCGCAACGGTCATTTCAGGATGTTTATGTTACTTGGCAGGAGCTCTGTATTTTATAAAATGGCGGTAGGCGTACGGTGGGCCCTGACGTTAAACATGGGATTATAGAGATAAAAGGGATTAGTTTGTGAGTGTGTTTGTGTGTGTACGTGCCTCCACACGCTCCTTGGTGCACATCCGGGCGCGTAGCCTGTACATTTGCTAACATGTGCATACGTTCTGGTGTGTTT
Source organism: Lophius piscatorius (assembly GCA_009660295.1). NCBI lineage: Eukaryota > Metazoa > Chordata > Actinopteri > Lophiiformes > Lophiidae > Lophius > Lophius piscatorius. The sequence goes on along the minus strand of VRLP01003932.1, from coordinate 39,950 downwards.
GAGTAGGCACGACTGCAGTCTATAGTTTGAGGCTGCCTGTGCCTCCACGCTGATGGCTAACAGCTGCCATGTCTTTCCTGTCTGAGTGGGTATACAATCCAGGCTATAATGCAGTAATCATACAGTATGCCTCCATCTGTTTGGCGTTAACCAAATACATGTGATTCCAGAACAATTTCTTCTGCCCATGCAGTTTATTTGATCTCACTTTATTATAACATAACATAAGACCCTTTGGAGGCAGCTTTTATATCCAAAGGGGTTTTACAATGTCATGAGTGCAAAGAATAGCTATGTGGGAATAAAACTCTTATTTCTGGCAGTTTTAGTGCTACCTTATACCTTTTAAAGAGATCTGGGTTAGCTTCAAACAGATATGGATTTAAGTCATCACAAGGAACGCTTCGTTTCTGGAAACTGGGTTGGTTTGAACAAAGCTATGCAGTGTCTAGACTTATCATTTCCCCTAAATGGAAATTGATGCATGGAACTTTTTTTTTTTTTTTCAAAAAACTTGCAAAACCATTCACGAGATAGTCGAGATCTCTTGATGATTTATCTTCTCTGCCTGTTGCTTTCCGACTCCTTCTTACATAGACACCTCACTGACTGCTGGCTCAAATCTCAATGTTCATTGTCTCCAGTATAGTGGGAAATTCAAAACTGGCTGGTGGACAATTGAATAAATAAAATGGGGGAAATACTTTTTTCTTCTTTTTTTGGTCCATAAAAGATGAAAAAAATATAGAAAGCTGATTGATTGTACTGCCTCACTATTTGACTTGTAGTTACAGAGTTAGTTCCATAATTACAGCTTAGATATACTTCATAGACCTTTAATTAAAAAGAAAAGCTAATATGATGGTATGTCATAGACAGAAAAAAATATATTTTATTTGCACTAAATAATATCCATTTTCTACAACCATTAAATAAGGAAAATGAGAAATTTCAATGTTCAGCAAATACCCGATTAACTTTTCCCATTAATTAAGTGACTCAGTCGGCCAGTATACATTTTTGTATGGTTTATAAACCTTGGAATGTAAAAACAACCCATTGAAGTCAATGGAGAAAGGCAAAACTTAGTTTTTACCGATAAAAAATGGAATCTCCAATATCAACTTGTTTAAGTTCTTAGTTAAGTCTCACCGTCTCCATTATGGCAGATAACGGCTCAAACTGAGGGTGTGTATATTTCAAAAATGGACCTAGACTTTATCACTTCAGATATAATGTTACTTTTTCACACAAAAAATCCCAGAAACAACAGCTTTTCAGCAAACATGATTGAAACAGAACAAGTCTGTTCCTGACTCCAAATTTCCATCACCATTGGTGACAAAGTGCTTTGCACGTTCTCCCACTTATTAGTTGGGGAATATTTTAAGTGGTGGACAATTGCACATTTAGTGCTGTAGTGTGTATTCATTGAAGTGTTTCTGTATTGTTGACTCTAATCGTCATGACAACTCAGTGGCTTAATATACGCAGTTCAAAGTTGTTTTTGACATCAATGTGAAAATAAAAAATCGGAAACACCATACTTTAGATAAATGAATACAACTTTAAGACGAATCAACTTTGTAATGGCTCAGTATTCCCAAGACTGGACAAAACAGTACAACTCCAGACACGAAAAAGATAAGGTTGGTTTTATATAAGTAAAGAAAATGTCAAAAGTTAACACCAACTGTGATCTGAATGGTGTGAGAGATGCTACATGCTAGAATTAGAATAAAGCTGCCCCTTTCTGTCATTTTTTGACAATGAGAAACTTATGAAGTTTTGACAGATTTATATTTCGATAATCCAAATCTAGAAAAAAAAATCATTCAAATAATAAATTTAAGATTTTTTGAGTCCTAACTATATTCACTAAACTTGCAGAGGTTCAATACTCATCTACTTATATCTTTACTTATTTTCAAATTACAATATCTTTGAAAACAATATGAAATGACTTGGAGAGACTTTACTCATCCATGTGCAGTATATCAGCATAAATTATGCTATTTTATCAGTAGAATTATGTCATACATTAACCCAGACTCAAAGTAAGAAATCGAGGATGATAAATAAATGTGATAGACTCATGTCAGCAGTAAAGCTGAGCATTAAACAAAACCTGTGTTATTCTTACATCTGGAAGCTAAAACAAAAGCGAAAACAGAGAGAGTGTTTTTCAGAGGGAACCAAAAAGACTCAAGACTGATGACTTTATACCTAACGTGTGAAAACAAACAAATCCTCTCCTCCACTGTTTAATATTTCTTTAACAGGGAGTTCCTCTGCTTCATGTGAACAGCACGATTATGGCTATTTCCACTGTAATCATTCATAAAAATGACCATCGAAACCAGAGGTGATGTTTGGAATGTAGTCAAGCCCATGTTGGTCTATTAGTTTCTATTTATGGTTAAATATTATGTTGCTAGGGAGCAGCCAGCACTATAGAAGTTATCAAATTAACTTTGACAGGGGAGCAAATGGCTCCAACATATATGCCAAATCCCATCATTTCCCCATTACAAAGTCATGACGCATAGACGGACACAAAGAAATATTCTACACAGAGATGCGAGCGCTGCTGCTGAAATCAGCGCTGACCACCATTAGTAATAGCAAAACCACACAAACTCCAGTAAATAGTGTTTATTTGTCTGGCCGGTAAAATTTACTGTGACTAAATGGATGCTGAAAATTTGACAAAACCTTTCCAGAGAACCAGAGAAAGTACTATCTCACAAAGTCGGGCTCGAGACACAAACTATAAAAAGTCTTATTTGGTCTGGCAAGTTGCCCAGATGGCAAGTGAAAACAAAAGCTGGCTGTGCACACGCTCATGTCAGTAACTAGAGAAATATGTGCCGGACAGGCAATCCCGGGCAGGTACCCCATCACCTGTGACAAAACACATATCGCTGGGAGAAAAGTGAGTGTATCAACAAGACATTCAATGTGGGCATGTGGCCTTTCAGAAACTGATTTTAAAGAATGGAGGAGTACGAGTATGAACACTATACTTTAAATGTGTGCATGCGTGTGTGTTCTAGTTTTCCTGTGTGTGTGACTGTGTATGAGTCATCCCGGGGTAACCCCACCCTACGTGGGCGGTTGATTTGGCGGGCTGGGAGTGTTTGGCCTCTCTCAGTCTGCCTGTCTCAGTCAAAAGTGCTCACATAACTGGCCTCTTTGTTCCAAATGTCAATCCTATTCAACAAAGAGAAGGCTCCCATCACTGCCGCTCACGCTCCTTTTGTGTCTTTCTCTTATGCTCTGTGCTACTATGGCGAAGCCCAACCCATAAAATATTACTGAGGACTGCATCTTACATTTAATACGACACACATGTTGTACAACCGGAATCGTTACTCTCTATAATCTGTTACAATTCAAACAAAGATGCCGCAGAACGTAACAGAATTACTAACGTTCATGGGAATAAAATATTTTTTTTAGTTTTTGCCTGAAGAAAAAAAAAAAGTGTGATTGGCTCAGGTTTGCTGAAAGCAGCTCTTTCTTTTCATCTTCAGGTTTTAGTCTATATGATTATCCTTTTCATTCATTTGGCGTCATGCCCCAGTTGAGAAAAATGATGAGCACCTGCATTGCATCATGGTATGAACAGTATACATATAAAAATTCATGGGCAGGAGAGAGGTGGGGAGCTGTTTCCATTAAAATTAAGGTTAGGCAATAGGCACAGACGGATACAACACACAACCTGACAAACAAACTTGCAAGGTATTTGTGAAAATTGAATCAATGCAGTGAACCAACGCCAAGCAGGAAACAGTTCTCTGAATCAACTAGGTCTACGGTGTCGTTCTCAACAGCAAGGGTATATCCTCGAAAGCCAACAATCCCCTTCTTTGTAAAGGCAATACCCCTGATTGAACTCCTCAAATTACAGTCCAAATAGATAGAATTAAACTATTTATTTGAAGTCAGCAATATGCTGTGAGATGCAATTCTATTATGACTCAATAATAAAGAATAATAGAGTTAACTAGTTCTTCTGATTTCATTAATAAAATAAGATAGATTTCCATGTGTCAATTCACATAAGCTAAATTCGTTAAACATTTGGATCAAATCTCAAAGTGCTACAAAGTAAAAGCAGATAAATCACCGCATTGATCCAATTTTCACATATCTTTAATCAAATACCTTGCAAGTTTGTTTGTCAGGTTGTGTGTTCCGTCCGTCTGTGCCTATTGCCTAACCTTAATTTTAATGGAAACAGCCCCTAGTCAAAAAACAGCTTCTTTTCTATAAAAAAAAACCCAAACCCCCCAAAAAACGTCTCATATGATGTAAATTTGGACCAAATCAGACCAACGGTTAGCAGATTATTTCTGAAAAACAATTATTTTTGTAAAAAGATTTCCCCTAGTGAGTAAAATATGAACTATTAGAATAAAATATGACATAAATATATATAGTAGATCTCCTTGAGTCGATTCATATGCAACAAATATGGACTAAATCGGACCTTTGGTTGAGAGATAAAGCGCCAAAAGTTTTCATTCCTGTTCTTTCCTCGCACTAAGGTTTTAGTGGGGTTGAAAATGATTCATGGGACAGTTTTTGAGTTATGGCATTAACATAAAGGATCTGCGGACAGTCGTAGCAGCCGCGTGGATTCTATAATATCCTTGTCTTTTCTTGGATATAATAACTAATATATAATTAACAATCATTTATTGTAATCCAATGTTTTTGTGTGTGAATAAAACAATATCTCATTAGTTGATATGCAGTATTTCTCTCTCTGCTCTCTCGTTTCAGCTCTCACACCAAAGATAAAAACACAGTTAATATTGAGTTGTTACACTATTTATAGATTTATTTTTCAGAAGTATAATTGTTGTCTTTGAAAGGTCACACACATTAATTTCTACTATCTTTCCCAACACTTTTATTTTGGACGGTATTAGTTTGAAAAAAAATACATTAAACAAAGATATTTCATACTTTTTCTCCAATTTGTACATAATTTGATGTTTTGTTTTTATTAGGCTATATCTTGTTGAACTGGATTTTAGAGGTTTCATATATTTTTCATTGTTGCGTAGTGATGATTCAAATGTGGTGTTCCATTTATCTTGACATGATAGTGGGTGTAAAATATAGCATAGATAGGATCAACTCATAATATTTCCTAACAAATAATGTCAAAAACCTTGTAACAGTAATAGCATGATCTGATGGTTGGGCATCACAGATTTAAAGTGCCACCGATACCATCAATACTGCGACCAGTGAAGTGTGTCATTTCATTAACGTTCAAACAACAGAAGCGGTTCATTTGTTACACCGAAACTGCAAATGATACCTTGAGATGACAAAGCAAGGCTTTAGGACGGCTTTTTCCCTTTATTAGTGGAATAATAATTTTATCAAACAATTAAATGAATTTACGCTTCACTTTTCACAACTTAAAATCACAATTCAGTTCCAAATTAAAAGGAATTGTTAATACGAAAAAACATCGTATATGAAAGAAAATGAAAGAATCTGTTTAAAAAGTAATGGAGGATAAATGAAAATACACCTTCGCAAAGACAGAATAATTATTGCCTTTTTGAAACTTTTGAAAAACTTTGAAAAACTTTATTGCAAAATAGATGAGAAGTATGTTTGCTACATTTAGACTGGTCACACAGTATGGAATATTTATCATATCTATCTATAGTTTAGAGCATAAAATAGCCTGAGAACATGACTATTTATTAGACACTGATACAGATTTTTACTGGCATGAATTCTATGAATCATGAATGATTTATCACAAACTGTTAACAGAATTAGAGAAAAAAATATGACATTTCGGTGATTTATATTTTAAAAATGAGCGAGTGAACTAAAACAGTATCTGTTTCCCAACTCCTCCTCCATGTAGCTCTAAAACACAGTTCCTGCTGTTTTTGTGAATTTCTTTTTCTCATGGATTAAGTTTCATATTGTGTGTCAAGCAGCGCCCTAGTTCAACATGTGCTCATGTCATATCATGCCTTTTAATGAGGTTTAACGATGAATACAGTAAAGCGTGTCAGCATCATGTCATAAAACGGTGCACTGGTGCATTGAAAAGGTAACAGGGCAGTTGGTAACCCTTGATTGTGCAAAGAAAAGAAAATGAACTTCAGATCTGAGAATGTAACAGTTTGACAATAAAAACTAAATGAACTGTGTTCTCTTTCCTCTCATTAAACTGCATGACAACATAATGTATGCAGTAATATTTATTGCCAAGAAACAAGTTCTTGTTCGAAATGTCTAGCAGATTGGGTGTTGTCATGTATTGAGCTTCACTTCGCACCACAGTAGCAGAAGTACTTAAGCAGCTTGGACGCCTAGTGTGTTGTAATGTTCTTGCTTCAACTTGGCACCATCTGCCCCTGGCAAGAAGATTGCTTTTAGTATTCCAATTCATGAAATAAACTCAAAGCGGTAAAAACATAAAGAGAAAAACATACACGCACAACAAACTGCTTCTGGAGTAGTGTGGCTCCATTTCCGTGTGTTCCCAGTTATGAATCTGCGCTGCTCATACTCTGGCATCCTCTTCTTTGAAGTCACATCTGAGCAGAAAGGGTAAAAAAACCAAAGTCAGTGGCGAGCCCGGAGATCGAGTAATTGTGCAAACATGAGGGCCTCTTAATTTCCTTTTAAAGCCTATCATTAGGTTTCAATCCTCGTTGTTCTGCCAGCAGCTGTTCTGTGGCAAACATCATTTAAATTAAATGTTTACCATAGTAGCTACAATTTCCAAATTTAAGACATATTTCATTAAAATTAGTGCCTACCAAATGTTGGTCTCCTCTGTCAAGTTGCAGTTTACATTCATGTCTGCACAAACAAATATATAATATATGCTGTGAAGAAGTTTAGCAGTTTTTCAAATTACGGATTCCACCGAATAATTTCCTGTGAGAAACAGTGTGTTCATCACAGGTTGAAACAAAAATCACTTCAACTTCAATATAAGCAAAACAATTGAGATTTTGGAGGGTTACAAATGTTCAAATTTGGATATTTCTGTAAAGTAGCTATAAAGAACTTGGATGTGTCAAACATTTTCAACCCTGCAGTACAAAAGATCTGTACACTCACCAGACAGTCAAAGTGGTCATCCAAGATTAATGTAAAGTCCAAATAAATCCAAGTGAAGCTAAGGAAATGTATTTATACAGCACTAAATCCCTACAAATGTTTTCTAAAGGCACTTTCCAAAAATAGCAGGTCCAGACCGTACTCTTTATTCTGCAGAGATCCTATCAATTCCCACATGAATGAGCAACTGGTGACAATGGCTCGAAAAAACTGCCTTTTAACAGGCAGAAACCTCAGGCAGATCCAAACTCAGGGTGAGCAACCCCCTGCCTTCACAGGTTTAGTTGAAAGAGAGAGAGTGAGAGAGTGAGATCGAGTTGGAGTGAGAACGAGAGGGAGTGCCAGATAGATGAGGTAAGACGGGGCAGTAGGGACGTGACACAGACATACTACTACAACTACTGCTACTACTACTAGTACTACTACTAGTACTACTACTGCTACTACTACTAGTACTACTACTACTACTACTGCAACTACTACTACTACTGCTACTACTACTAGTACTACTACTACTGCAACTACTACTACTACTACTACTACTACTACTACTACTACTACTGCAACTATTACTACTACTACTACTACTACTACTACTACTACTACAACTACTAGTACTACTACTGCTGCTACTACTACTACTACTACTACTGCTACTATTACTACTACTACTACTACTACAACTACTAGTACTACTACTGCTACTACTACTACTACTACTGCTACTAATAATAATAATATTATCTGGATCAAGATCTGAGGATCTTGGTGAGAGCAACAGAGCTCCTCTCACCTCATCTCTTATAAACGTTTCCCTTCACTCTTGCTGCTACTCTTCTGTAACAGTTAACTCCACCCTCTCCACCCTGCCTGCACTTGCTTCTTCACCTCTTTTCCACACTCAACTTTGCTCTGAACAATTGACCCCCAGTTATACAAATTAGTGTTGCAGGGATTGATTTGCGGCTGATCGATTGGTGCCAGAAGACCAAGTTTGATGTGAGCCGATGTGCTTTGGCTACAAACATCTCACAACACAAAGCTTTCGATTGCAAAACGTGCCAGAAAAACATTTGGCACAAAAAACTTAATCGGACACTTCAAAATGAATCATTCTGAGGACCATGCCAAGTTTAACGTAGCTAATGTTAGCGAGCAACTAAAGCAAGCGATAGTGCAGTTCTAGCCTGCTGTAAGTGTGTATGTACACTGTCAAATTATGTTTATAGATAGTTGGGCAAAAAGATGCTGCGGTGGAACAACCCCAAAAACGTTATGCACAACATATTTAATCAGACACTTAAAAATGAATCACCTTGAGGAACATACCAAATTTCAAGAAGCTCATGTTGGCACTTCCACTGTAAGCCTTCAAAAAGAGAGCACCTAAATACACTAATCATTTTGGTTTTAAAACTTTACAGAAATAAAGCGGGTTCGGCCAAAATTGGTATCAGCCTGTCAGACTTTTTAAAAATGTGAGATCGATGATTGGATTCAGGTTGGTGCTCATAGACCTTATGACATGTAAACTTGCTGGGGCTTAAACTGGAGAAGGCCGCTCCACCCACCGAGCTATAGCCCCCTCTTATATGTCACCCCGCGCTCCTCCCTTTTATGTGTTCACCACAGCCATTTCCATATTTTTTGCAAAATATACCACCTTCTGTCTTCGACATTCCTGCCTCTTACATGCCAGCACATCACATCCTCATCTCCCCTTTTCCCTTACCCCACATGCCCATTGAAGTCTGCTCCAACCACTCTCTCACAGCTGGGAATACTCTACTTCACGTCTTCCAACTCACTCCAGAAATTCTCTTTCTCTTCCAACTCACAACCAGTTTGTGAGCCCATAAGCACTTAAACATTGATCATCAAATCTTTACTTTCTAACTTCATACTCATCACTCTGACACTCTTTTCACCTCCAGAACACCCCTCAGATACTCCTCCTTCATGATCACCCTTATCTAATCCTCCTCCAATCTAAGAAAAAACAACTGCATCTCCTCCGATGCTTCTAGCCTTGCTGCCTATCCACCATTCTTGAAACAAAAAATATATAACTTCCTTCTCTTCATCAGATCAACAAGCTCTTAGATTTCATTGTGCCAAAATTTAATCATCCAACTCCCACCCAAACACTCTTCTCCCTAATTCGACAGTCATTTCCTCATCCCACATCTTGCTGTGCTCGGCCACGTTCCCCCTTCTCAATCTTCTTTTTCTTTGACAAACAGTATCATAGTTTCCGAAGGCACCCTGCTGGTTAACAATGCCAAACGGGGTCAGGCTCTAACTAAATTGGTTTGAAAATCAGTTTATTATTCTGCATATTGATTTGGCATAGGTTTTACGTTGGATTAACTCTGACACAACCTTCACCCAGGCTTGGGACCAGCACAAGAATTGCTCTAGCTTGTGACCCCCTTATGGCTGGGTTAATAGGCACTAATTGAAGTAACATGCTATAAAATCACCAATTCTGTATCAGAGTTAATCAATTATTTTGTTTTATCTTATTACACATTTGTGTTATATGCAATTAAGAATTAGACCACAAATTCCTGAGTTATGGCCTTTGATGATCCCTACAGTGGATCCTGGAATCGCATCTATGAGAATGGGACAGAACAACAGATGGATAGACAAGCTGAAAAATATAGTCTCAGACAACGGCAGTTATATGCTTGCATGTATACAAATTTTTGCGGTTATTTCCTAATTGTCACTCCTGGGTCTGTTCATACATCATGCAGACTAATTGGCAATCTTGTTCTTGATCTGGATCTACAGCCCTACAGAATGTCAATATCTCAACACACGTTAAGGATAATGAAACAATATGTATTTGAGAAATTCCCAGAGGACCCTGTGAACACGACCACTGAAAGCATTGAAAAGTCAATAAATCATCCACATCAAGCCTTTACCCGGAAATTTATTCAAGCAAATGGATATTCTGGAAGCAGGCTCAGGAAAAGAATAAGGCTATTTTCTTTTATCAGTGTGCTCATGCCAGGGAATTTCCTGATATTTAATGGCACGTGAATTGGCAAGGCAGAAAGGTCAAATGTAGAATGTATAAATTAAATGCAGTATGGAAACTTAAACAGAAGCAAGTGTGCTCCATTAGTCCTCTACTGTTTTTACAACCAATGAGTGGAGGCAGCAACTTCTCTCTCGTCACATTTTAGGGAGTCCAATTGTCTTTGATAATCTGAATTTGATTATAAGTCAATGAAAGAAAGCATATCAAAATATTTAACATTGTGGCAATGAGGTGACTGAAGCTGGAGAAAATAATTTACATTAACCAGCAGAAGATGAGACATGGATTACATTTCACGGATGTCTCTCCATGCAACAGAACAAGTAGTGGCTGTAAATGTATTTTGTTTTCATTTTTAATTGAAAGGGGACGATGGGACATTAATCACCACTCGAGCATAAATGCACCCGAGTTCGCTAGACAGTTAATTTTCATTGGCAGTCATTTGCCAGTTGTTGGTAGGCAACATGAAATTATAAACTTAACATTAGCGTCCCAGGAAAGATGTCCCTTTAATTCTCAATCTGCTCTAGTGTACTGGTTTTCAAATAAGCCTGCTACTACACTAACTGCTGCCAACACTGATTCGTGTTTAGCGTTGATTTAACTCAGTTTATGTAATATATTTGTTTTTCCCAAACAGGTTTAAAACTAAGTACACTTGAGTAAACTGACTTTTAACTGTGAGTTCAAGGGGTGAACACAGAGTTTAGTGGCGCAGATGCTTGGTAGAGCTGTACAGTAGAAGAATCCAGAAACTCTGTGGACTGGAAACTTTGGAAAAGGAGCAGGACATTTTCTCAGACACTAGGTAAGTTAATCAACTTCACTATTTACATTTGTCTGCTATAATTTCAATTTTCACAACTGAATTTTGGCAGGCCATTTTGCCTGTATATAGTGAAAAATAAAACTACTGGCATGTTAGGTAGAAGCCATGGTAGCTAACTAAAACCATATTGCCATTCACACTAATTACATCCCCAAAAGTCACAAATATTAAGGAATCGCAGCCGACATATCCATCGTGTTAATGTGATAACTCACAAACTTTTTCAGGAATCACTTTCACATTTTTTACCCACATACACCTAAATGCGAGTGCGGATTGGATTGATTTTGGGGAATGTCTGTTGTATATTTCTGACAATAGGGGGGACTTTGTCTTCAAAAGGTTTCAGGCAATGACTTATCAACCGTTGACCCGACCGAAGGAGATCTAGTTAAATTTTTCTCATTAGGAGAGCTTTTTTAATGAAAAACTATTTTTTCGGCTATAACATCCACTGTTCAGATTTAGTCCATATTTGGTACTTACGAATCAAATCAAAGCACTCCATCTTATATTATTCATTTTACTCTAATATTTTATTTTTTGCTCTTTCGGTGGAGCTTCTGTTTTTCAGACTTCAGACTTAACTTCACATCTAATTTGAGAAGTTCATTCAGCGGGTTTGCTCGTACAACACAGGGGATTGGGGGCTTTTTAGGGATATACCTTTGCTGTCGGGGATGACTAGGCCTACAGCTTAAGCCTCATTTGAAGCTGTACATAAACAAAGTGACTAAAAATTAGTTAACCTCAGTTTAACCTCTTAACATGAATTTTAACGAGTCAATGCAGTGAAAAATAAAGGTTAAATTATGATTGAGTCAGAATAACTCGATTTTCTTCAGCTGTAAACACATGGAAAGAGGTTAATTTCCCTTGCCGTTTTTAAGTTGGAACAATTTCACAAAATTAAGTAACTACAAGTTAATATCAAGTAAACAAGTTTATATAAAGTAAACAAAACTAATGATAACAGTTGTATTTACTTACCGTTCCAAGGCCATTTGTTTCCTCAGGTTTTTTTTTCTTGAGTTCAGTTTACTTCAGATTAAACGGTGTAGGCATATAGATAAAAGAAGATAAGATAAGACATGTCAAGATAAGATGACATGAGATAAGATAAGATACTTCATTCATTCCACCAGTAATGTTGTCAGACAGACACATCCTGTGCAACAGTTTTTGAGAACAAATAGTGAATGGGGAAGATCAAGAAACTGCCATGGGTGAGACCTGTCAGTCTTTGTAATTGGGCAAAAGTAGCAGCTGGGTGGGGGAGTGGGTCTTTGTTATGGGTTATCGCCGGAGGAAAGAAACTGGAATAGGCGAATAGTCCTAGTTTTTAGAGTTCTCAATCTGCCTGCTGAAAGAGGAATAAGTAGCCACGGTCACTGTGGTCTGGCAAAATTCCCTGGTCTCTTCTTATACGAGTACAACCGTTCTTGAGTGAGTTGATATGCAATGGTTTTTCTCTACACAACTTTAAGGGCGTTTAGTTTCAGCATAGAGTGTAATCATAAAGAGTCCAACCAAATGAACATTGAAGGGATGATAATGGATATAATTAGAAGCAGCGTAAAGCAGTTTTCTCTGGTGTAATGAATGCCAGTGGTACACAGACTACACGTGTTCACAGGCACTGAGTTCGGCTAAGACATGAAAATGAATACTCAGATTTGTATTTTATAGAATGCAGCAGAATAATAGAGCTTAAGTGGGGACAGTTCATTTATTAATCATTATCATATACGAAATCACCCAAAGGAATCCCCTAACAGCAGAAATTATGAGTACATTGCCCAAGTAATACAGACACACAAGGCACTGCGGCGTAACTGACTTAATCATTTAAATCTCATGCCAACAGGGTCTGTCAAGACTTGATTTTGATTAATGTTCTTCCCTCTTCAACACATCCAAATTACACATCCACAGTCCATGTTTATACAGCAAAATGGTTTTGAAAAACAGCTGTCCTAATTACAGATAGTCTGATATCTGCAACACAACTTGTATACATGGAATGTACGGATCATTTAGGTCCCAGAGCATTCATTCTATTTATAACGCACTTTACATTTGGATCAAATCTGATAGTGCTAAGGATGTACCACTATAACACAGAACGACATGATGCTGCATCACTGATAGATATCAAATATATCTCATATAACTGTTTTTTACTAACTAATAAACTCTCGACAACCAGTCACAATTACTCATACGACCGCCAAGAGAGAAAAAATGCAATCAATGAACAAACACGCCATCAGGCATACTGGCACTGTCAGACCAATGAACCTCTTTCACAAAACAACACCAACGACCATCAAAGCAAGCAAAAATCAATACATATTTGAGATTTTAAAAAACAAGATTCACCAAAGCTGTTCCTCATCTGAAGATAAAGTTTGTTCTCCTTTAGTCCAATAATATTGTCGTAGAGGGCACCAGTGCATTTCAGTTACATTATAAGTTTGTTTTCCATTGGCATGGAGGTCCAATGTCTCCATTATGTTTTAATTTGTTGAAAATGAGCGCTCAGTAGGAGCATAGGATATGAATGAAGCGACTTCCTCGCTTCATTCACAGTGGGACTAATAAAGGTTTATCTTATCTTATCTTATGATCTCACTGAAAGCAGCCATGGAGAGATCGGGTTGGAAGACACGAATGTACTCTCAATAAAAATGTTTTTCAAATTATGATTTGTTTAAATTTTCTCACAACATCTGGGTAAGCAGAGAATACCTTGCTGATAAGCCACTGATAAGACGTAAACAAGTGTAAACAATATGCTGATGACTCTCTGCTATGAACCTGCTCTTACTGATTGACATGACACCCACCATGTCTGACCCTTTTCTCTGTGTACTCTAGTGAGAAGAATGAGATGGAAAATATAAACATCATGGGTTGTCAAGCATTATGTGAACAAGCGTCAGCACTAAGGGTCAGTGACTCACAAATTGGAACCAGTCATGCTCTGCATTTGTTTATAGTACCCTTATTTTAACTGTTTTTGCTCGTTGACAAAAGAATACAAGGTTACAGATGTCCAGGTGACCAATTGTCTCAACTATACAAGTTGTTAAAACAAAATAAAGAAGTGCATTATAAATTAAATGTATTATTATTATTATTAACATCACGGCTGAGTTATGACACTTTTTACTGGGGACGTCAGTGTGTATTTGAATAAGCCATCGAACAGTGTGGTCTGGAAACCATCTGCATGTAGAAGTTCCCTTTAAACAAGATGCTTGTGATGCTTTTTTTGTATTTTTCTTCATAAAATACAAAAAATAAATACTGGAGTCTTTAAGAACATTGACACGCTTCATCTTATAATTACTTCTTGATTATTTGACAACCACAGAAAGAAGGATTCCTTAATTGCCTCCTCAAGTACCATGATGGATTACTTCCCAACCCTGATTAATAACAAATGATGTCTCACTCTAAATGCATACTTTGGATAACCCCCTTATCCATGTTCTCCAGATGTACAAAATATAGTCTTTGATTTTTAGTACAGCAGATGGGATGTGATACATCATTCACAGTTGATGCATGTGGGAGATGTCTTTGCCAGATGTGTCTATTTAACATACTGTAGTGCTAACAAGAAAGTCTTAAATATCTTGATTTTTTTTTTCCATCATCGCACATGACTAAAATATGATCAGACAAGAACATGTGACCATGAGATTTTTCATTTCAGCTGAACAAGGATAAAGAAGAATATAGTGCACCGTAAAGGCATCCTTATGATATTGTGATTTATCACTCACATAACAAAAATGTCCACTGATGATCTTCTCTCCAATATCAAACGTAAAATATAATGGGACTTCATACAACAGAATTTCATTAAGATACCATTAAGTACCGAGAGAGAAATTATGCACCAGCTCATGTTTTTCTCATGTTTTCTTAAGCAGCTTACATTCAGTAAGGAACTAAAACCAACAAACAGAAAAACACAAAACATGAGTGTTAATTTGAAAAACGTTGGGGTTTCTTCATCAACGTGGGCTGTCAATCCTCCAGGTAAACTGAAGGTGCACTGTAGGTCAAATATCTGTCAACAGGTAGTACACTAGTTACTACTGTCAGCCTAACATGCAAATATTTATTGATGCATTGTAGAAATCTTAGCTGTTCCAAGATTCCTCTCTCAATGGCCCTATTGATTTTGTACATAAAATCTTAAAAAATCAAATGAAAATAGCAGGGTGACCTTGACTGCCCATGAACAGATCACAAGTTGCAAAACTCAATCTGCAACTCTTCAAAATTCGGAAGTATTTGAGCTGAACTTCAGGACAGACCAAAAATCCCAGAAGAGTTTCTCCTCCCATAGTTTAGAGATAAGATCAGTGTGAAATTGACCCGATTCCCCTGTAGTTTTAGTCCAGCTACCAGATACAGATCTACCAAAGGAAAAGAGTGCAATTGTCTTTGAGTATACTATGATAAAATACTCGGCATGAATTACACAATTATCTACAAGAAAACATGATGGAAAGGAGAAGATTGTAAAGAAAAACCATCCATTTTTCATTCCAGCTCAAACATACATAAAATGAATTTAAAAAAAACAAACAGAAATTTAAAAAGTTTCCTTAAAGCTGACAATGTCCGAAACAAAATCACATTTAATCTGCTTTTTCAAAAAATGCCAATGTCTTGAAAGTATTGCTGTTATTTTCTGTTATGAAAAGGAAGTAAAAGGGGACTTTTTTTATTACAGTATATGATAGGCTGAGCCAATGCAGGAAAACATGTGGACAAAGTCGTTAACATGACATGGACAGCATGCATGACGTTAGCGGTGATACTGAAGAATAAGACCTACAGTGTATCAAAACTGGATATTAAATATTTAAAGCAGTAGGGGATGGTAAGTTTCAAAATTGGGGAGGATGGAGATTTTATTTTTTAATAAATCAGAAATTAAAGCTCTCTTTAACTACACAAGGCATTTTTTCATAATATTCATGATTAAATACATGTTTTTACAACAAATGGTACAAATACTTGTCACCTTAACCTGACAAACACACAGAAAACAAAAATGAAACACTCTAAGCAACAATTGTTGGAGTGCACTCACCTTTGTTGTGTAATCCAGACTGTGGAATGGCAATAACAGCAAATATCGCACAAGATGTTCTTCTCAATCCCACTCTCTGCGTCTTTTTCCACCGTCACTAACGCTGCCATTAATTGCCTCATTTGCAATAGCATCATCACTCTTGTCTGACCACAAATCCATTCTCGCTGGTCAGCAATTCAGGATTTCTAGCTAATTCCTAAGCTAACAAGCTAACAGCTATAGCTGGACACATACAATTTATTTAGACAAGTCATAAATAAAAAAATGTCTGTTTTAGATTTGAAAGTATTCAAAAATGAATCAGTTTCTCCTTTACCGCCAGTATGTCACACTCAAGTGTCTAACAGTGGTAGGGAATTGAAGAGGAAATGTGGAAATTCTCGTTGGACCAACCCAATGTCAATAATGTATTGTGGTTGATTGGTTAGAAAAGGTCATCTTCCCCTTGGAGGGCTTCGATTCCGTGTTTTAGCAGACCAGCATGAAAAGAAATAAAAGAAGCACGTTGAAATACATTATATTGTTGTAGAAGTTCCGACCTTCAGAGGAAGATAGTGAAGAGTATCCTCCTCTGCTCTCCACAGATTCACAAAGACTGCGTTTCCCCTTGCCTTCCCTTTAGATGTCACTTGTTACGGCCACAGCCGACAACGCCCTGCCCCCTTTATATGTTTACTAATGTCTTATATTTCACATTATAATTCGACTTTACAGTCCCCTGTGTATTTAACTGCTCCCAATGCCGGAGGCGCTACCTGGCCGTCACGAAACACCTGATTGGCGTGGGACCTACAACAATGCACAAATCCTGGTGGTGCTGTCCCGGGAGAAGATTGAAGAGCGCTTCCAGTATGATGTACAGAGAGAGGCTGTTTAGGTGTACAGCACTCCGTGCGGCTAGTCCAAGACAGATTGGTGATGTTAAATCATACCCCACCCATTTAAGCTTCAGTTTGTGCCAATCATTAGTTCAGCTGCGCTGTTCTATGTATTTTGGTTAACGCTCGATAAAAGGTTTAGTAGAGAGGTTTTGTTTTAATATTCCTTTGTGTCAAAGATAGTAAAAAGCTCCTCGTTTGGTATTATTAAGTAAATTGTTTTAAACACCACTGGTAGCCTTTCTCCTTGTTATTGTAATTCAACACTCATTATTTATGTAATTAACATGCCACTTTCCTGAAAACTTTATTAAAAACCACTTTATTTCACTATTAAAAGATAGTTTTTATGTTACTTCCCTTCCCCTAACAAGCTGGGTCATAACACACTGTTGATGTATAATCTCAATTTCAATGGTTCTACAAGAAATGGTTCATTTCAACCAATTGCTCTTTTTGTATGCTGATTTTCCCTCTTGTATCTCATAAACAGAGGAAGTACCACCCTCCTCTGCCTCTACAGACAAAACCCCTTTTTATTTAAAGATAAGATTAAGCATTCTTTATTGTGCTTTACTTGACCAGATAATCAGTTCTCTATCCAGCTATAGTGCTCATGGGAGAAGTTAGCTTTCAGGGCTTCATAGCAGAAAGCCTGTGGTAAAAGAGTGTTTGATCTACAAAGCCATCATGCGTGCGTCAGAGCATCATACACAGCACTTTTACTAAAAAGACTGGTGCTTGTGTCACACATGTGTCACACGATGAATCTTTTTTTATCTTTCAGTTTTCAGGCACGATACGATGGGGTTAAGGCGCCAAAAAAACTCGGTCAGAATAAGAAAAATACCATGTATTGTAGTATAAATGCACCTTTTCACAATGTTAAACACAGAGCTTTCTGTGAGGAAACCTTGAAGGCTGCTGTCCCAAGTCAGAGGTCACTCAGTGCACTTTTCCCGTGTCATGTGTTTCTACCCCAGCAAAGGTGTTGGGGTAGACGAGTTTTTGATGATTGGAACGTTATGTAATAAACTGTTAAACAGAATAGAATTTTTTAAATTTACACAAGCCCTTCCGGGGGATGAAAAATATAAAAGGAGAGTGGTGAACGAAACAAAAAAACAACATATTCCTCTTATTTTCTGCTGATGTTTTAATGTGTTTTATTGTGCACAGTTTGTATAAACACGCTCACACCCATTCATGTAATCATCCAGTATATTTTGCTCTCCTTCAACTCACATCCATATCTTGTCACCTCAGTACAACTTACGTATGTTGTGAGCCATGTTCGGTCTAGTCTCTACATGTTTGTTTTGATATGTCAAATGTGAAATCACTCCTTTGTAATTTACTGTCTTCTTTAATTAACTAAAAAAACACAGCCCACACAATCTACGTTGAAAGCATTTCCATTTTGGTAATGATTAGAGCTTTTATGTACTTACCAATGGAATGTTTCTAACTACATGACCAGGCTACAGATAGATAGATGATGGAGGAGAATCTAGTGTGAGGAAAAAAGAACCAGCTGATTTTCTCTCTCTGCGCTAAAATGTATGTGAGAGCTGCCCATCATAGTGGAGTTCTTGTCGTCATCCGCTTGAACTGACTTTATAAGCAGATGGTGAAAGTTCCACTGTTTTGTAGATCTTGGTTTTTAAATGACATACTGGCAGCACACCACAGTATATTATGATACTTCAAGTGGAAAGCAATGTCTGTGCCAGCTCTCAAATTCTACTAATCTAAAACATGGATGGTAAAATCCGTTTAAGCTGAAATGTTTTCTTCCCTCCAAAAGACTGGAAAAAGCATCGTGAAAACCGGGAAATAATTATAGGTCTCAGAGTAAACAATTAAAACCCAGGATACTTCTTACTGTATATGACTGCTGCCCGGAGAGTGAATGTTTTTGTCAGTTTGGTTTCTAAACTTGTTGCCAGGTCTTTGGTGCAAAACTGCCACTGGAATCTCACTTGAGTCACACCTGAATCATTTGTGCCGTAAGACGGCTCGAAATACAAACAGAGAGAGCCACGTCCATTGTGTGAGCCGTGTGCTTGTGGTTATCTGTTGGCATCTGGCTCTTATTTCCTTTCTCCATGTCACAGACGCAAAAGGCTTTAAGCATGAGTCACAGCCCTCAGACCTCCCGGGCATCAAGGCTCTACAGACACAATGCTAGATCACTGAAAATGTCACGGCCATTATCTGAATCAGGGTAACACAGATCTGCACACAACCTCTTAACATGTAGTGGTTTAACGTCACTGGGGTATATTTAGATCATTCACAGCCAAAGTGGATATTGCCAATTAATCAGCATTGGCCTCCGTTCATAAGCTTTGATTTTTGAAATTGCAGGAATCAAATAATAGTGGCGAAAAGTTTGAATCAGACAAATTTCCTCACTTTTTTTATTTCATCTAACAGGATTTTTGTCTTTGGCACTGCTGTGATTATTATTATGGATATCGTGGAATCTGCTTTGATTGCACAAGATAGGTTGGTGCACTCATTGACAGGAAAACACTGTACTCAGAAGAAAATTAAAACCCACTGCGTCATTAAAACTGCACCGCAGACATATGATTGCAGTGACATGCCATTCTGATTTCCACCCTACATCTAGAATGGTGTCTCTGTTTGCACTTATTCGGTGTTATAACAAACTTCCTCTACAACCTCCCCAAATATTGTTTTGATGCAAATGCCAATACAGACAATCAAGCCAGATTTTTCCTGTGTTTGTCCTTACTGTGATTAGCAGTGGAAGTGTTGAGACAACATCACGGCCAGAGACAATGCTTTGTTCTCTTCACACTGGGGTCTGGTGCAGAATAGTCTTTTGGGAGTATTTTGACAAAAGGTGATCATAACCAACCAGTGAGCTGCACAGACGGACAGCATCATGATACTGAGCAGACTCTGGAACTGTGCCAGCTACAAGGGCAGACAGGACAAAGGCTAATGGCTCAGGCAAAAATCTGATACAGCTCGTTCCTTTGAACCCACATTGTTGTCCAAAATCTGTTTAAGACATATCACTGAAGGACATTATTGCATCCACCCTCCCTTACCTCTTAGTTTGAAGTTAATCTCAAGCTTTTCATTGTAGGATCATACCGGCTTTAAGCCTTAATTCACAAATATAGAAGAATTATCAGTCAGATTTTGCATGCATAGTTGGTAAATTCTAAATTTTATCTTATTAAGAATTTATTATTATTATTTTGCATTTTACATTAAATTAAGCATGATTAGTTAGATAATTAATCATTAACTAACTAACTTGCAGGCATACATCTTGCACTAGTGCATAACATCAAAAACATAGTACATGAAGTGATACAAACTGGACTGGTGCTACAGAATACTGCTCTGACCCCTGACAGTGAAGACATCGTCATCCTTTTAAGCAAGAATCTGAAATCATAACAATAGGTCTGCTTATTGTCTATTTGTTTTCCTTTTTTTGATATATAAGTTTTTATTTTTTTATTAAATGAACTATTGTTTCGAAAGAAGAAATTGTCATGAGTCAAGAGAAATCCGTTACGTTTTTGTTTCTCTTTTTTTGCTCATCTGAAAAATGATCCAAACTGTGACTCAAAAAATCAAATCAAGTATGAACCTTGAGATTTGCGATCTATATCCCTTCTCTTACAAACAGAACTAATGCTGTAAGCTATTATCTTTACAATAAAAAGGCTTAGATAAATGATGGGAAATTTAATCGGTTTTAAGGAAATACAGTGACTTAACATCAAATAGAATCAAGTAAATAAATCAAGTCTAAACCCTTTATAAAAAGCAAAAAGGGAAGAAGTTATTTTACAATGCATTGTTTGCTTTCTTTTTTTTATATGTTGTTGTTGCTGTTCCTCAAATGTTGGTTACTAGCAGTATAAAGTAATATACTTTAATTTGCCTTCAAAAGAATAAAGGAAAATAAAGAAAATAAATATCATCACATAATAATTACACTCACACACATATTGCATTGATGTAAACTAAAGTAACTTATTTCAATATTAAAAGTATTATTACAGCAAAACAAACTATACATAGTAATTCAAAAGCAAGAAAGGGAGTCATCATTGTCTTTTGGTGAATACATAACTTAATATTCAATCAAGGTCTTTCACCGTTCCCTCTGATGCCCTGACCCAGCTTCTGCTCTGCTCAGGTTGAACTGTGTTGTTGTCCAGCCAGCTGGTCCTGACTGTCAGGAGGACCTGGGCTCCGGCAGCTGATGGTGGCCAGATGTCGAGGCTCACACACACACACAGTAAGATGCGTGAGGAGCACTTCCCTCGCTGAAGAAGGAAGGACTTGTAGCAACCTCAGCCGACCCGACTACATGCTTCTTTTAGTCTAAAGTCACGGCAAGATCTCAAAGGGAGAAACATGAACTGTGGTTCATGAGTGAAGTCACCATGCTGTGTAACATCAATGAAACAGAAAAGGCATGAGAACGCAACAACATTTAATAAATATATATGAATGTCATCAGGACTCCAAGCCTCACTGGATAGCTCTAATTCTCCACATCTTTCAAATTAAGTGAGTCACTGTGTTTAAAAATGAATGTGGATGTGCATCATACGCATCATGATTTCACACGGCAGTACAACCTACTGTATGTGTCCAGATGACAGCAGCAGAAAAAGAGCTCAAATTAACAATGGATAATATAGATACTACTTCTGTTGCTTTTTTGTGAAGAGATAAATTATTGCTGGAAGATTTACGATTTATTTCATATTAAAAATGCAATAGCAAACATGTGTTCTAAAGTGATTCAGCCCTTAAATCGTTTTATTGTTCAAACTGTTACCCCAACAGGCATGTTTATCGTCCAAACTCTGCTATTATCACCTCATACTATCTGTCATTACTTACCTTAATGAAAGGTTTGGACAGGCTCCTTTCAATGTGATGTTTGACCAGCTGAACTGTACAGCTTGTTCCCCAGCGGCGGCCATAACCTCAGGGAGGAACCAGTACACCACTGTACTGCTGCCTCCATCAGTATCAGGGAGGTTATATTTTCACCTGTGTTTGTTTGTTGCTTTGTTGGTTTGTCAGCAGGATAGCGGAAAAGCCAAATAACAGACTCCCATGAAACGTGGTGGGAGGTTTGGTTTCGGGCTAGTCCAGACCTAATCAAATTTAGGCCTGTAAAGAGAAAGAGCCAGTATTTTTTTCTTCTAACCTAATTTTACAACTTAACATTGCCAGATAGGGCATTTTATAAAACATTCTTAAATTTTTCCAGGGAATATTTCATGAATCTGATTAAATAAAATCTGCTAATTTTAGGGGTCAGCTAACCTTGAGTGCACTGCAAAGAAAATGAGAAGCCTTATTTCTGGGAAATAAACCCATATTTTTTCTGAAGGAGAAACAATCTTGTCGTGCATTTCTTTCATTAGAAAATAATGTTATTTAAGAAAATACACTTAACTTTGCTTAAACAATAATTGACCTAATAGTGAGCCTGATTCAATCAGTAACAACGGCCCATATGATTGAGATATAAATTCTTAAAACTTAGTCTAGAGTAATCATTCTAAGTAGGCCTGTCTTAAATAACCGAATCTAACTGTTTTGTAAGACATTGTATGACTTAATTAAATTTGGTCACTTTGCTTTGAGGCTCGTCTCAGTCTTTAAGTGCCAACAGTTTTAGAAAAACAAAATTAAATCCCCCATTGGCAACTTTTTTGCTCAATGCCAGACAATTTTATTATTACCTCCGCCGAGGAGTTTATGTTTTCATTCCTGTGCGTTTCTCTGTTCGCTTGTCTGTCTGTCTGTCTGTTTGTTTGTTTGTTTGTATTTGAGCAGGATTACGGACAAACTAAGGGATAGATTTGCATGTAATTTTACCCAGAGCTAGATGTTGGCAAAATGTGATTGTATTTTGGTGATGATACACGTTTTACAGCATTTACTAAGAAATAAAAAAAAAAAAAAGTTGTTTGGGGTAGTGACCTCACAAAGTGGCCATTGCTGCCTTTGATCCTTTGATTCCTCTGATCTTTCTTTGGGGTGGAGCTTGGGGCTCAGTTTCAAGAATTGATTTGATTCCTTTGATGTTCTTTTGGGAGTGGGACTGGGAGCTCAGTGGGCTGAACAGAGAGGCTGAAGTGCAAAGCGTAGGACACAACAGACTGAGGAGCATTTGAGAGACACTGAGATGGAGAGTTTTTTGGAATTGAGAAATAGTTTTAGAGGGTGGCAATAAGTCAGACATTAATGGAGAAATCTGCATAGATTTTTGCTAAACTTAGGGTACTGTTTTGCCTTGGTGGACGTTTGTGATCTCTGAGAGATTTCTCTAGTTTGTTCGTATACTTGTATGTCTATTTGAATGTTTGTGAGCAGGATTACGGAAAAACTGTGGGATGGATTTGCATGATTTTACTCAGAGGTAGATTTTTATCTTCAAGGTGATTAAGGATAATGTCTTGCAACATTTGAAATAAAATAAGAAATGGGTGCTGTTTTGCCTTGGCAGGGGTTAGCGCTCTCTGAGTGCTTTTCTAGTATTAAATATCATTTGACATCTTTCTTGTGTGGCTGGTTTTCCAGAATGTCTGTGATTACTTGTGCATCCAGATGTTTCCCTGCTGCTGTGTCTTAGCACATACATGGAAAGATGTACCGACCATCATCGTGTAGCTGAGAAAGATTCAGATGGACATGAACAGGTTTGATGCAGTTTCTCTGTTTTAGAAATATATGCAAAAGCATGTGACACATGGATCCAGCTCTTTTAAAAACATTTGGATGCTAGACAGAACCCTGATGTTCTCTTTGGTCTATTTCTGAGTTGTGAATAAAAGCTGTCTTTAGTTTAGCATTGTTTTCCTTTTCACAGACAAAATATTGTTTCCAGTGGAGATTATGATTTAATCTACATTGTTTTGCTGGCTTAGTGCTTGGTTGTTACTAGTCAGTAACCTTAAATTATGGTTACAGGGCCATGAGTTTGATTTTGGATAAGGCTTGAATGAATTAAAGGGCCTGTTGGGCAGTGGTGGGGGTATGAGCTCTACTGAGTGCAATTCTTGCTTGAATTATATTACAAGACCTTTTTTGCCAGAATAAAGCATTTCTTTTACAGCAGTTCCTCCGTGCTGTTGCATGAATAATGTTTACATACAGATCGTTAAAGGAAAGCCCACTCGATTCATCCGCCCGCTGAATTCAAGTCCAATTTTATTTATTTAACATCATTTTTTTAATCAGACAACTGGTGTTTATCTCAGAAGCAGAACAGAAGAGAGAGGGTTTTTTTTTTCTACCCCTGGACACCCACCAATAGAGTTTTTTGCTCTAGATGGTAATGCCTCTTGTGGATAGGCCTGGCAGACAGCCTGGCGTTCAACTACAACCATCTGGAGATACTTGAACATTTGTAGTCAAACACGGCTCAGCTAAGATGCGTTTCTTACTCTTTTCATATACTTCATTCTTTTCCTACAAATAAACCTGTTGAAAATGTCCAATTCCCATCAGAACGCTATGCAGCCTTTTGAATTTGAGGAGTAGCAATGCAAAGAAAAAGAAAAACATATACGATAACAAATCCAACAAACAGGATGGAAGACTATGCTTTTTATAGTGGTCAGGTCGTGAATAAAGTCTGTACTCTCTTTCTGAATAATCCGTCGTAAGATGCAGGTTTGTGTGCTATTATACAATGATATCAACATAACAGGCCAGCATAGTATTTTGTTTTTAATTACAGGGTATATTTACAACCCTGACAAAGACACTATTGGTTTTCAGGCAAAAGGTAAATTTCTGACACAGCTCAGCACTGCGTGAGATGTTTCTCAAACAACAGTAAATACCTAAGGAATTTTTTCAGCTGTGGCACACTAGAGTTAGTGGGACTGACTAGAAATTTAAAATAAATCACCAATGAGGTTTCACAAAGTGTTCTGACTCCGCCAGCGCCAAACCCATGTTGCTACTGAAGCTGCAATTCTGTCAAAACAAGTAATGTTTTGAAGTATATAGTATTCTTTTCTATAAATCTTCTTTGGTCTAACATCTGGTCAGTAGCACATGTTACTCCAACATTGGACAGTGCAATTTTTGGGGCTTTTTTGCAACATATTAATTAGTAAGCATATTAATAAATACTGTATTTATGGCAGTTCAGTAATATATGCATGATTGACTCAAAACAAGAACACCTTACTATATTTGTTAATCGTGACGAAGGAACATGAACGCCACCCCAGTCCCACCTCACTTCCAGTGGTTGATGTTCCATTTGTAATGCTGATTGAAATATTATTGCTATTATATCTTATCTCTACCCTCTTGTTATTCATATCTTGTTATGTATCTTGAAAATGTTTGTATGCATGTATTTTTGTGTTGTTTCTGTCATTTGCAATAAAAGGAAGGAAGATTTTAACCAGTGCAACACTGCAGCTCACTGATGATTCCAAGGCGATTTAAGGGAGGTCAGATTTCAGCTACAGGGACAATATCTGTCATTGAGACCACTTCATTGTTTGTTTTGGTAGAAATATACACCAATAACTATAAAATAAAGAATGAAAGAGCTTCTCTATGTTTAAAATATTGCTATAGTGATATATCTGCACATTAAGTTTTATATTCCTCTCAATCTTTTGGAGAACAAGAAAGACTGATAGATATATGTGAATGAACGTAACTTTTCATGTTGGTAAATAAATATTCATCCACCACTGTTTCACTATACTAAGTACACACACTGGATGCCTTGCCAAAACTGTTCCAGAATAAAGCTAAAATCAATCTTCTTTCCCCTTTCTCCAGGATCTTCAGCAAAAGCCTGTAGGTTTAGAGACCACCATCAATGTTCATCATCCTGACAGTCACTGTTTGTTATTCCAGGCAACTGAATGGGATGATAGGCCTCCAAAGCCTGCAAGCAGTCTCATTCAAGCTACGTCTCTCTGATTCCTCACCGCAAACTATTGACTGCGACTTAATCTGCTTGTTTTCTGTCCTGCCCCCCTCCCCCAGTTCTTCCAGCTCATTTACCAGTGAGTCATTGCTGTGGTTTGGACAGAGGATCAAGACAGAAAAGGAGAAATGGAGTTAAACACGAGGGTTAAGCGAAGCTTGAATACAAACCACTACAAAATTTCTTGACTGAATTATGTGCCAAAGTTGCTGTCCAACTTCTTTTTGCTGGCGGTCAGGGAGAAAGTGAAAAACCGGGATGCATGCAATTTTTTTTAATGTGGGATGGAGGACCCATTTTAAGTCCAATCAGCCATGTTCATTCACCCTTAAAGAGGAGGTGAATCTTTGTACTGAAGAGGCTAAAGGGATATTATATTTCAAAGAAGTGTCGAGAAGCTTCATTTCATTTCAAAGTAAGGCTCAAAGAAGATGTCTGGCCTTACCACTGTGTGATGATATGAATATTTACATAGAAATAAATACATTTATCCATAAATACAGCATGTGTGTGTAAGTGTATGTGTTTGCATGTGTATCTCTTGCATATGTCTAAACCTTTAAAGGACCTTTGCTCTTTCAATTTTTGGGATCTTTAACCATCCGACGATCAGCCATAACATTGTAACCACTGCCAGGTTACGTTAGAATAACATTGTGTTGAATAACAGTTTTGTTAAAAAGGCTACATTTCCTGTGGTTGGGATGTGTGTACAACAAGTGGACATTTGCTCCTTGAGGTTGATGTGTTCAAACTAGAAAAAAATGGGCAAGTGTAAGGTTCTGATCGACTTTTACAAGGGCCAAATTGTGATATCTAGACAACCAGATCAGTCTGGTTGTCTAGACTGGGTTTTCTTGGTCTGCAGTGGTTAGGACCTACCAGAATGCTTGAAGCAAGGACAACTGGTGAAAGGGAAATCGGGTCGTTGGCATCCGATACTTGACGATGCTGATACTGGTGTTCTGCGATGCCAAAGAAGAGCTACTATACCACGAATAGCTAAAGGTTCATGCTGGTGTTGATAGGAAGTCGTCAGGACATACAATCCATAAATGAGCTCTTTCTGCAACAAAAGGGGAGCACCACAATATTAGGGGATACTGTTGGTTCTAATGTTGACTGATCGGTGTATAATATTAAATAAGTTGATTACTCGAATCTGGAAGATGGAAAGTCAGATCATCCAAACACGGGATTGGCCAAGCTCATTTCGGCGAGAAAGTAGAAGAAAACTGCTTACAGTAATCATCCATCACAGTTTCACAATTTTCCAAGACCATCTCTCATCCCAGGGAGCGTTCATTCCAGAACCAGCAGCCAGCTGTGGTCCATCAAGTTGATTTCAGCGGCATGAACACTCCTCATCAATACGAGCGATCGTTCCATGGTCAAATTTCCTCTGTGGTTGTCCTCTAGGTTGGAAAAATTCAGGTAGAGGAGGAGATGGAGAGAACTCACAGCGCCCTCCCCCCGGCCAAAACTTTACAAACTTAAAAGTTACTTCAAAAAAAGTTAATTAACATAATTAGGAAAAACAGGGCAAGGACATTAAAATTGATGCTCAATATAAAACCCCCTTTTTACAGTCATAAAGATATTTTAATAAACTTTCCCCCTTTATTGGTTCAGTCTGAACAGCAGTTAGCAACACAGGCAGTCGGATGATCACACCATTTGAAAAGGTATTTTGGACAAAAAATTAAGTTAAAGCTTATAATATCAATTAGATTTTTGATAAGTATGTGAGGTTTTCCCATAATTTATGATTATTAATAGTGGATTCCAAATTATTCTCGGATTTACTCTTGAAATAATTTTTTATTCGATTTTTATTATTGCTGAATGATCTGGCCACAGCACAGACTTTACAGGTAAATCAATCTTCTCTATGAATATAGTCTCTGTCTTCTTTATTTCTCACCAGTTCCTGTTCAGGGTAGAATTGAGCTAACACCTGCTACTAGGCTCGGCCTTATTTTCGAGTCACATTGTGTCTCTAGCTGGTTCTGGTTCTGGCTGAGAGTTCGGGAGGTCTCCTCACGGCACTGTGGTGTTTTGGCAGCAACATTTATGAGACTTGTGCTTCACATCTTATTTAGCTTGGGATAGGAGGGCGAATATAAAGCTGAGTTTACAAGTTCTCACATTTGGCAAAAAAACATCTCATTATGCATTTAAACATTGCAATTACCTTCTTCTTTTTTTTGCTTCTAACTCGTTGTAATTTTGAATGCCTCCTTTATTAACATGAGAAAATGAGCTGTCAAGGAGATTTGTCTCCATATCTGCTGGGCAAAACAACTTAGATCAGCCTGGACAAAAGTGCACTTTCAGTCATTTTGCACTTATAATGTTTCCCATTAAGAAATGTTCATTTATTGTTTTCTCATTGGATATAGAGTTCACGGAGAGCCAATCTATTTTGCCTAATTGGATGATTCATGAACAGCCCAGACAAACTGGGTAAATTAAGTCACCACCCACCTTATAGTCCAATGTTAGAATATTTAACCTTTATCTGAAACTCATGAAACTGCTGGGGGTTAATGGAAACCAGATCACAGTTAATCTGTGCTCTAGTCAGCCTTCATTATAAGGCAACAGGGGAGAGATGCAGCAGACCCATTTCCCAGATTGCAGCCCTGTCGTCTACATATGCTTGATGTGGAAACATTGGTACTGACAGGGTCATATATTGCAACTGCTGAAATTGCTATGTTGTACAGACGGGCTTTGTTTTGGTGTTGTTTTCCTTCAGAGATGAAAAAAAGCTATAAGGAAAGAGGCTAGTCATAATATTTACCCACTATATCATTTCATTTCATTTTTATGGCTGACTTTGATGATTTATCCACATCATTTGTAAAAATAAATTCACAAAAATATGATCAGAAAAGAAGTGCTCTAACTTTTCTGGGAAAAGCAAAACCATTAGAATTGTGCCAGAAATAAATTAGCTTATAAATTACACAAAGAAACCATGTCAAGTAAATATACAGTCAGAGGCAACATTATATATAATCTGAATAAATGTATGATTAAACAATGATTTCATCCATCCTCAGTCATGCCTCTTTTGTCTAATATGCCAGTGCCAAGTGGTTTACATTTTATTGGAAAAATAGTTGATTGCTCATTACACACACCAAAAGAGATCCCTGCAATAAATGTAGTTTGTGGCCGGGAAACCATTTGAAAATGATGTTTCCTTGATGCAGGGAATAGGTCATTGGGGCACCCAACATTTATGGGGTGTTTCAACCTTTACAGGAGCAAATCACCAACCTTGTCCAAGGGGCCCCCAGCTTGTATACCTGCTGGCTGACATAACATTAGGTCCAACGCGCTCAACAGAAGGGACACCACATCAAGATAAAAGTTGTTTTGTACCCTCCTGACTTTGATCTGCTTGATATCACTTTTCTGACTTTCCACTTTCCTGACTTTAATCTGTTTGACGTCATCTTCCTGACTTTGTTCTGCTTTATAGCCTATCACATTCCTTCTTTTACACTGTTTTGACTTTGATTTCTTTGATATTACCTTTCTTACTTTGTTCTGTTTTATAGCCTGTCACATTCCTGCCTTGGTACTGTCTTGACTTTGATTTTGTTAATAACACCTTTTGGATTTTCCGTCTCCCTGACTTTGAGCTCTTTGATTTCAGCTTTCTGACTTTCCAACTTACTGACTTTGATCTCTACGATGTCACCTTCCTGACTTTACACCTCCTTGACTTTGATTTCACCTTTTTGACCTTCCACCTTCTTGACCGGGAACTCTTTGATTTCACATTTCGGACATTCCAAATTCCTGACTTTGATCTGTTTGATGTCACCTTCCTGATTTTACACCTTCTTTACATTGATTTCACCTCTCTTATTTTCCACTGTCCTGACTTTGATCTCTTTGATGTCTTTGTTATCCCTTCCTTATTGTAAATGGCAGCCACTTTAAACTGCCTTAAATGGTTAATACTTTGATCTCTTTCTTTCCCTTAATGTTTGGGCTTTCCAGAATGGTTCTGGAGGTGGTCAAAATAGGTGGGTTTACATGGACAGTCTAATATTGATTAGATTCGGAAAAGACATCTAATTCTGCGCATGCCCAGTGTAGTGACGTAATGCTCCGCTAAGTTTTATTCAGCGGCACGTCATTTTAAATACTACGACTTCAAAACAGTACTGGTCTGTAACGGAGAGTCATTTATTCATGCAACTTTGAAATATATTAACAGTTTTGGACGGTTCAATTGGCAAAAAGTCATTTCTGCGCATGCCCTCTTTGTCATATTCTTCTTCTGGGCGCTTGTTGGCGGTCGGCACCGAGCTTACCAAAGCATTAAAGACATTGCAATTCAGAAAGGTTTAATTCGGAAATGAGAAAAGTGTCCCATGTAAACCCACCTAGTGTCTACTTGTGTAGATACGGGTGCTAAAGGATCTCTAAGACTCTGAAGTGCTTCTTACCCTCCTGAGTTTGGATTTAAGAAATAGTTAAACATTTTCGGAAATACGCCTGATAGATTTATATAGATAACCCTGAACAGGAACTGCTGAGAAATAAAGAAGACAGAGACTATATTCATAGAGAAGATTGATTTACCTGTAAAGTCTGTGCTGTAAATAAGAGGCTACATTAGTCTGCTAAATGTGGGTAGTAAAAGGGATGGCTGCATTGCCAAGTCTTTATTCATTTAGTTTCCTATCACATTAAAGAACAAGACACGTCATGTGCCGGTATGTATTTTTTTTTAGTATTGTAAAAACTCACAAAAATGATCCTGTAAATTCTCCTATCCAGCTTATGTTTGCAGCTTCTTCTTTTCTGAGAGTGACCTCAATCGTCTCATCTATCACGAGGAAAGGAAACAATGAAACAATGTAATATTGATCCAATAAAGGGGAAATACTCTGCTCAGTTTTAATGAAGAATTCATCAAAATGTTAAACTTATTCAACTGCTGCAAAAGTACAGACTTGGAAATGGACTTGCCAATTTTATAACCCGCATTTTGCACATTAGGGATGTCAGTGAAAGGGAACGAGAGATAAAACTAATCGTCTCTCGACCTCCATTATTGGATGAGAGCTGCTTATTTGAATTATGCACAGCTTTGATATATTTTTTTTTTTACCCTTGGGCTTGCCATGCAAGTAAGAGAAGAGCCAGCCATCCATGTGGAAATTCTGTTTCAGAGAGGCACTCTTTCAGAACCTGTTCACTCTGTAGCATGTCTGTGTGTGTCTGTCGTGTCTGCGGCCGTTTCTCCTCTTTCTTTGATTCTCTTTGGGCACATATGAAAAACGTGGTGTCAGAAAATGGTCCAGGAGGGAGTTTTATAGTTTTTCGTTTTAACAGGACTTGATCACATTGGCTCAAATGGAACCATAAGGGTTGTCTGCCAGTTAAATATGTTGCAGCAAAGACGCTTTTGTTTCAACTTGAATTTGACATTTGATTCATCTGATAAAGACCGTTTGTAGATTGCATTGCCTCTGAAATCACGCTCATGGATGTCACGTTCAAGCAATATAATAAATCTCTTGTTATAACTTGCAAGCTACCCCACCCCTATGGCAAAAATTGAGTCAAATAAGGATAAACTTCCATTATTCAGACTTGAAGAAGAACAACGTTATTACTAACGGTTGACGAGAACAGGGAAGTTGGTTTGATAATCGCTTTATTAAATTCATGCTTTATATGAGTGTCTAAAACTCACCATTTGTCAATTATTTGTCATTTCTTGATCGCCATCTGTCAGACAAGCGTAATGCTAAAGTCCTATACTGCATTCCAGGCAAATTAAAGCACACACAAGCAGAATTAAAAATCTCATGAAAAATCTCATGAATCATACTAGACAAGCTATTAAAAAATGTAATTTTTAAGGAAATCTGATTTGGTATCATTATAATTAGATGGATTATTATGTATCTTTTTAAATATTAAATTTTCCATAAAACCTGAAATTAAACTAAGGAAAAAAATAAAAAATCATAATACAAGAATTTAACAGTGAGTTCCAACCATATCTGTAAATATCCAATGGAAATAAGTCGAAAAGGAGCATGATAGAATAGAAAAACTTTATTCATCTATATAGGGTATATGTAGGTATGTACATATATATATATATATATATATATATATATATATATATATATATATATATTTTTTTTTTTTTGTACATACTTAAATATACCTTCAATCCAAAATTACAGAATAGTAAATACACATGTAAGATAAAATACAGGATTAAAGTGCATACAAATATAAATGCTAGTTATGCTGCTATATGCATATATATATATATATATATATATATATATGCATATAGCAGATGTATATATATATATATATATATATATATATATATATATATATATAGCAAAACCCCTATAGTATATATAACCCCAGTTATATATACTATAACTGTTCATTTGAAAATAATTCAATTGTAATGATAGTCCAGCTTTTTGCATTATAATTTTCATTTGTATTAAAAACTGTAAACTGATGATGAAATCCTATTTTGTTCTTGATGAGACTTATTTAACAGATCTATTTCAGTACGTGCGAAGAGTTGGTGGCCCCTGATGGTTTACTGCAAAAGTTTTTTTAGGTAAGAAAAAAGAGAGTAGTGCAGACAAATAATTCCATAGATTTTCATATTGTTTGACTCATCATTTAGTGAGCCGGCCAGATTCTTGGCTAAGTGATGGTCTTGTGTTGAATGAAAGAAGATGAAGAAACAATTCGATTTATAAAGACACCTTTAGATATTTCTAAAGGTGACACCTTTATATACTTAAACTAAATACTTTGCTTGTGACACCAGGCAGTGTTACTCAGGTGAAATTATTCATTTGGGAGAAGACAGAAACATAACTTTATATAAAGTAGATACTATACAGTTTATATATATATATATATATATATATATATATATATATATATATATATATAATAACTGTAAAGTATCTACTTTATATAAAGTTA
This sequence comes from Lophius piscatorius, assembly GCA_009660295.1. Classification (NCBI taxonomy): domain Eukaryota; kingdom Metazoa; phylum Chordata; class Actinopteri; order Lophiiformes; family Lophiidae; genus Lophius; species Lophius piscatorius. Next base: position 6,944 of record VRLP01003932.1, on the reverse strand, counting down.
TGTTTCTGTCTTCTCCCTCTCTTTTTTCTTACCTAAAAAAACTTTTGCATTAAACCATCAGGGGCCACCAACTCTTCGCAAAAGCTACTGAAATAGATCTGTTAAATAAGTCTCATCAAGAACAAAATAGGATTTCATCATCAGTTTACAGTTTTTGATACAAATGAAAATTATAATGCAAAAAGCTGGACTATCATTACAATTGAATTATTTTCAAATGAACAGTTATAGTATATATAACTGGGGTTATATATACTATAGGGGTTTTGCTATATATATATATATATATAGCAAAACCCCTCATAATTTGATTCAATCCAAAGCTTTGGTGGGTTTATATTCAATACTTCAAAAAGATTTCCGAACAATTCAAAGTGCTCCGTAATTGCATGAATTCAAGTTTTCTTTAAGAGTTTACATAGGCTTCATGTTTGACAAGTTTTAAAAAGACAAATAGACCAAATATACTAGCTCAAAATGGTAAATGGCATTCCCTGCTAATAAAATAAGACTATATTAAAAGTAACAAATGTCCAAAACAAAAATTAAATAAATTATTATCAAAGCAAGAGGAAAATAACCCTGTGGCAGAAATGCCCATGGAACTCCAAATCTTTAATTTGCAAACAACATATCCCAATAAATTAATAACACTACAAAATACGTTTGTACTTAATATCTGTCACACAAACAAATTTATTTCTAGATTAGTTCAGATCAGTACAAAAAAACAAACAATCTAATGGTTGGGCATCAAGCAGGCGTTGTATCTTGAAAGGTCTGGGAATAAACTTAGCTGCTGTCTGTTGCAATGATCATTTTTGGGTCATGAGTTTACATGATTAATTAGCCAACTTAAGGATTGTTAGCAGACTGTGTAGGCGATTCCATGATATCAATCTATAACTGAACTGAAAATACACTCTCTCAAACTCTGCAGCATCATTCATCTTTACATGCAGTGTGTATACATCAGTCATTATTATATCCGCGAAAAGTCGAGGATAATCATTGACGCTGCCCGGTGATACCTCAGAAACTATTTCATGGATCATTTTCATATTTAAAACCCATTTAGATCTTAGTGTTAAGGAAGAACTGGATAGAATGTGGGAAAGGTTGGTTGTCCATTTCTGACAGTTGGGGAACTTTATCCCCAAAAATTTTTGGGCCATAATGTTTCAACTGTTGGTTCGATTAAGTAGAAACTTAGCGCAGATTAATTGACTTGAGGAGCTCTATTTTATATATAGCGTATTTAAATTTGATAGTTCATATTTTACTAAATACAGGGAGCTTTTTATGAGAAACAGTGTTTCCCGGACATGACTTCCTAATCGTTGGTCGGATTTTGCTGCATATAGATTGACTCGAGTCAGTATATGTGTTATACATTGTGTTCTCTCTAATAGTGCATATTTTACTCACTAGGGGGGAACTTTTTTCATGAAAATACTGTTTTGCAGACATAACTTTGTAACTATTGGCTTGTTTAAGCAAAAATGTCATGCCTATGATTCAACTCGAGGAGATCTATCTCACATATATTATACTTTACTCTAAATGTTCATATTTTACTCATTAGTGGGAGCTTTTGACAAAAAAACAGTTTTTCGGACAGTTGGTACGATCTACTCCAGATTTTGTGCATATGAATCAACATGGGGAGATGTTTCTTATATATCATATTTCACTCTAATACTTCATATTTTACTCACTAGGGGGAGCTACTGTACAAAAAAAAATATCAGGGAAATTTCAGGGATATACACTTGGTTACGGTTGTAAAGGTCTAGATTCACCACTATGATGTGAAGCGCCTCCATGCTGCATTATTGTCCTATCCGATACCGACCCTGACTCTGGATCAGACTGGGTAATGATCATATTTCGGCCCTTTGCTTCTCTGTTTATCTGTTCCCTTTCAGGGAAAAAAAGCACTGGCTCAATTTTCATGAGGCTTGGTGGAAGGTTGTAACGCGGGTAAAGAGTGAACCCATAAACTTCGGATTAGCTCCGAATTACCGGGCAGATACACAAATCATTTTTCATTTTTGAAAAGTGTGTAGGCTTCAGGATATGATCTGTGGTTGAACGTGCTAAACAGCGAATCAAGAGAGGGAGCAGCATTAGCAACAACAAAGAAACCATTCTAGGAAAAGTATTTTTCTGATTGTTCCATGGTGCTTAAAATTTGAAACTAATCCCAATAACACTTAATGCTTCCACTCCAACAGATTGTAATATCTAGACAATAGCTTTGTGGTTGTGTGTGCCGACTTGCACTTCATAGAATAGTTGACTATTGTATGAAGTGAATAGTCTTCATAGACTATTGTTTTTAGTCAAAGTATGTGTTCTCCGAGTAACCCTCTGTTTTCTAGTCTAAGCTTCTATTGGTGTTATGGTGTGGGTTTTTATGCTCTTTTTTTTTTTTTTTCACTTTTTCTGTGACTGTCATCCATTGCTGCAATATGAATTGAAGCCAATGGCATGAAATATCATACCCATATCATACATAATGGTGCATACTATCTATTGGGTGGAATAGCCCTGTCAAGAAGGGGAATAAATATCTTTACGGCAGATTTACTGATTCAACACATTCCCAGTCAGACAATGTATATACATATATATATATATATATATATATATATATATACAGATACAAGGATTAAACTTGACATTGTGCTCTCTGCACTTCATTTAAGAGCGAGCACAAATGTCAGCCAATAGTCTCTGTAAGTATAGTATCCTCTCCATACTGCTATCTGCCCACTTTACACCATTTACCGATGTATCCAGTCTCCCCTTCCACTGAATTGCCTTTTGCCATTTTTAACACATTTTATTTATCGAAAGAGAAGATAAACGGTTGTGACAAATTTATTGTCCTCACCTAATTTTTTGAAAAATTACCCCATACCAACACATTCCCATTTGATCTCAGTCCCACTTTGTGTACATAGACTGAAGAACAACAGTTTGCATCTAAAGGCAATACTTTAATCTTCATATTAGATATTTATTATATTTCACGTTTTTCCAATATTCTACTGCTCCTAAGAATCCAGACTTTTGTTTACTCTCTTCAAGCACAACACAATTTTTTCCATAAGAGTAGACCTATACTTTAAAACGCTCTGTTGGGGGTTGGGTGTTTGAATGTTTAATTATAACAGCACTACACAAGGAAAAAAGGTGCATACAAAGTCGAAATTACCATCATCATTTAATGAATATGTAATCCTATTATTTGGCTTATTATCATACTATTACTATTATAAGTGTAGTAATGGTTTTGCATTATACAGTTCTTACTATAAATAAAGTGGAAATTCATCATGTAGTTAATGCATAACTGAAAAAAGCCTTAAATTGAAAATATTCTATAAAGAAGAAACAGCCCTGAATCCGCCACATTATCCACACCCACTCCAGAATCTTGTATGTTCTTCCTTGTCACACGCCCAACCCTTGCAGTGACTTTCATGAAAATCCGTTAAGGAATTTTAGTGTAATCCTGCTAACAAACAAACTTACCTACAATTACCAGTGAAAACATGACCTAATCGGCAGAGGTAACGACGAGCTGAATTAAATGGCTATGGATACCATGCATGCACTCATGCAAGGCCTACACGAGCGCATGTGTGTGTTTGCGTCTGCTTGTCTTGTGGTTCTCTATGTCTGTCTGTCTGTGAGACAGACAGACATAGAGAACCGGTTGGGCGACTACTGGGTGTGTTCCGGGAGTATGAACCCAGTGACTCAGCCACCAGCAATGTTCTTCTCCAAGGTGAATGAGTCACAACCTCCTCCTATATGGAGACATTTCTCTTTCCAACAGATACTGGTGAATATCTGCATCGCCTTCCCTACTCAAAGCGAACTAAGCATGTTTTGAAATACGTGCACCACATTTGAAATAAATGCAACATGTAATTATACACAGGAAATTATGAATCCCGTCCATGAAAGGAACAAATTAATTGTTTTGGCTAGATATTTATAAGAGACAGCTGCAAATTATTCCAGAGGGTTAGTCATCTCTGTTTTTGATGGGTAATTTAAAAATCATAACACTTTTTGCAAAACTGAAAAGTGGCCAAGCTGCACATGTCACATGCCTACACTTGAAAAACCATCAAATTAGGTACAATAAAATATCGTTATCACCAAGATTGTTGCTTATGAAATAGTGATAAGCACTACATCCACAGGGATGATCTGTGCTGGGAATAAGCTTTATTATCTCCACTAAATAAATACAGTAATCCATTTATGTTTGTTTACCATTCACTCCATTCCTACCAGATGACTGTATCAAACGCCAGAACATATGACTCATATTGTTACTGTTTACGAGGGAAATAAATGCTTTCCACATTTCTTCATTTCTTTTGAAACTCCCTGCTGTTTCAATCGCTCTCTTCCCGCCTCCTCTCATTTCCTTTGCATCTCTTCTTCCTTTTTCACCTTTCTTTTGTCTGTTTTCATCAGCGCCGTACTACTGTCAGTTTGCCCATGAACTTCCATTGAGCTCAGTCATGCTCATCACAAAGTAAAATGCTTTCGTAGGTTAAAACTTTTACCAACACAGCAATTGCCACTAGAATTTGAAATAAGTTGATGATGTAAGTGGGGCCTCCGTGGCTGAAGACTTCTCATACCTTCTAAATAATGTCTTCCCAGGTTTAGAGGAAGAAAACCAGTACGGAAATACCTTTATTTGTACTACTACTACTATTATGGCAACTATTGAATTTCGCTGTTGAACTGATGCACACAGTTTCACATTCTGTGTACGTGAGTCCATAATGCTTTATTTGTATTTGTTTCTGACCAAACCTCCATTTAGAGCAGGATGTATGTTTCAACACGTGGAGCTGCGGCCACTACAGTGGCTAAATGAACCACTTGTTGAGTGTACCACAATTCTCCTCTGAGAAACACAGGAAGAGAGCAAACAAAGATCAGAATGGAGCAGACCTGGTTTTCCGGGCGGCCTAATTTGGCAAGGGGTCAAATATGAGGTTAGACTGATGGATGGGCAGATGGTCTGTCTTTATCTGTAATGGGGACGGCAGAGGAGATTGACAAAGAGGGACAGATCCAGTAGTACAGAGCAGGAGGACAAATCTGAACGTAGAATGTCAAACTGAACTTTAATCTTGACTCAAGTGAGCAATGTTGGGTAAGTTACTTTAAAAGTGTAATATGTGTCATCATTCATTACTAGTCATTACTAGTTACTTAATAACTCATTACTTTAATAACTGTACTGTAATTTCTTGTCTATCTAGTTGTCTGTCTGTCTGCCTGTCTGCTATTTAAAGTAACAATAGTTTTGTACATATTTTTTTCTAAAGGGTTAATTAAATTAAATTACATCGCTATCAACATTTTCTATGAAAACTGTGTCCGAACTTTCCCGTGGCAGCAGTTGCCCGATGGGAACTGATGCGTATTAGCACCGCAACCAGACCATCTCTATGCTGCCTTTGTCTATTTACACTTAACATACCAACAACGGTATTACACTGCCCCATTGTGTGATTTTAGAACATTTGCCAAAAGAGGTGTAACATCTGTATTTAATCTAACATTTTATATGCATGGAGCAGCACAATTTGAAACAGTTAAAGAGCATGGCAAAAGCAATCATTTAAAACTGTGCAGTATATCCCAGAGAAACATTTTTGTAGTGTTTCTTTGTTACTTTGGAATGAGCTGATAGAGACGATCCGCACGTGGTAAGTTAATCATTTATTTTCAACAATTAAAAGAAAGTGATCACAAGCAGGACAACTCAATAAACTTTATATTTTATTGCATAGTACCAGACTACTTCAGTTGAGGGGGGGACACTAGGGGAGCTTTTATCTGAGTGCTTCAATAAGGGGGATTACTTTTACAGCAAAGGGGATTGGGAACTTTTTGGGTAAATACCCTTGCTGTTGACGACGACAGCATAGGTTTAGTTACAAGATATATAACCTCAAACCGATTCATATACCAAATTTGGACCAGCGTTTGAGAAATTATTGATGAAAACATTTGGAGATAGTGTAAGAAACAAATTTGAGAACCCACTTTTGGGGCTATAATTACATTTTATAATATTATCAAATCATAAAAGTATAATACAGCCACATGACTGATTTAACTTCTCAATTGTGCAAAGTAAACACTTTTCATTACATATTACACCATCAAGGCTCCTCAAGTCAATCAGGCCTTTTTCCTAACAAAAAATTGGTACTAGAGCTGGTTCTCAGTTGGTTCAACGTAAGAACCGGTTCGACTGACCACTAGCTAGAGGGCCAAGTTGTTGCGTCACTGCCTACGTCTTGGATACAGCTCTGCTTTCCTAGCAACCCTTGCTCTGAGATCATCAGCAACCTTGGCGGCCACCTCTTTTTATAGGTTCTGCTGCTGGACTTACTTGGCATGGTATGATGGTATGAAACTCACATGTTGTGGGCTCCTCAGCATCTGTGGGGAATATAGAGACAATTTCACTGATGAACCTTCAGTGAAAATTGAAGTAAACGTTCAGCATCCTGTTTGGGCATTATAAAATTAACGCTTTATTAACAGCCTACATTAACAGTCTACACTAGAGGGTTTAATAACGGTCTACTTTAACAGAGGGAGTAAATTGGCTTGCAGCACCATGGCGAGTTTGGCATTCCAACACATTTGCACTATTACACATTTACAGTACTGTGTAATTGTGTGCAATGAAGTTGTTTAATAATAAAATCTTGATACTTAGGCGTTCTTCGTTTTCTTCAGCTGTGCTGCAAGAATCTCTCAACATCTCCAGATATCACAGCAGCTAGATGCTCTTTTCCTTCGCACAATAAGAAATTGTGCGAAGGTATTGCAGAGGTTGTTTTTTTTCGGGGAGGGTAAGAAGAACTCGTAATATAATAAAA
>VRLP01003931.1:0-56070 GCA_009660295.1 Lophius piscatorius | reverse complement strand
CTGACACATTTAAAAAAGGACTTAAAACTTTCCTTTTTAGCAGAACCTATAACCTTAATTAACATTGCTGCTTTTTGGTCAGGCTTTTATATAGTTATTATTTTATTTTTTATTGATGCTTTTATCTTCTTTTGCTTTGTAGCACTTTGAGATTTGATCCAAATGTAAAGTGCATTATAAATTAAATGTATTATTATTTATTATTATTATTATCTATCGATGATGAAGCTGGAGAGGACGGCGACACCTTAGTGGGCGGAGCCTTTCCGGCGAGGGACCAGTACGCTGTCCAGGTTATCATTAAGATACAATTCTAAATTATAGATGAAATGCTTTTCATGATGACATCAAACGACTTTATAAAATGTTACTGCAGGTTTTTAACCATCTACTGACATCGCCTTCTTCCTCTATCGTCAGGGACCTCCTCCAGTGGTCTTCCTCCATGGTTAAAGACCTTCACCTTTGGTCTTCCTCCATCGTCAGAGCCCCTGTGGTACTGATCCACTCTCTTTGTTTTAGGATTTATCCTTTTTTATCTGTGTCCTCATTGTTGTCCATTGTTTCTTTAAATTGGCTCCTGACCGTTTTTTTTTGGACGTGTTTCTTAAGTTCATTTTTATAATTTTTTTCTTCACCATAATGTTAAATTCTTGGAGAGTTTGTATTAAAAACAAACTCTGTGCTGTGTCCCAGTTCATGAAAAACACGTATGTTGTACAGGGTTCCTTTAATTCCTTTGATGTTCCTTTGGGGATGGAGCTGGGGGCTAAGTGGGCTGAACACAGACGCTGAAGTGGAAGGCGCTGGAGATGACTGGCTAAAGAGTATATGAGAGATTTCAGAGAGTTTGTTTGAGGTGTCGGTAGATTTAGAGGCTGCCCGATTAGTTTGATTTGATTTTAAATGCTGCAAAACACGTTACGTCACCAAGATATAACCACTTCTAGAAAAAAGTTTCATGCATATCCATCCAGTAGTTTTTCCATGATCCTGCTAACAAACTAACAAACAAACACACAGGAGTGAAAATATAACCTATATCCTTGACAGAGGTTATGTTTATATAGCTTTGATTTGATTCAGGTGTGGCTGTCTGATCAGGACGAGGTTCCACTCTTTGAGAAAAATCATCAAATAAGGCAGGTGTGAAAGCAGATCCTCCCCGGGTCAGCAGCCGATCAGAACAAAGACGTCTTCAGCACCACAAACACATCAACCCCACAGGCGGGTCGTGGCCTCCGGTACTCCTGACCTTACCGTATAGTGGCAGCAAACATCAAGCCGCTCTGAGCTGCAACATCGGCACCACGGCTGGGACCAGAGATGATATTCCAGGGTCTCGACCTTCCATCGGTCATCATGGGGGATTTACAGCCATCTGCTGCTGAGCTCCCGTCTAATCTTTATGTGTGTGTGTGTGTGTGTGTGTGTATGGGGAGGGGGGGGCGTCGTCTCCCTCTTGTTGAGTATTCTTGTCACTCTTAGATCTTTCCTCCAGAATATCTTTCATCTATTTATGTCCGTCTCTCCGACTTTCACTCAGGCTGTGATAACTGCAAGACAAAGGTCACGTTTAAGCCGACTGCGAGACGGTGCGACCGTAAACCCATCACCCAGCCCGAGCGCTGGCGGTGTGAAATATCACTGCTTTATGTTGGCCTTTACGCCGCAGTTTATCAGGATTTACTGTCTGTCGTACTTTATGTCCAAAGCAATAAAAGCAGGAGGAACAATGAGCTGCTGATGTGCAACTACATGACAGCAAATCATTGAACATAATGCAGACGGACTCAGACGCCACCGAGCTGTGACCATCCACGTACGTTAGAATACCGCCGTGCCATAACATTATGACCACCGGTCTAATATTGTGTAGGTCCCTATTTAGCCTCCAACTCAGCCAGGATCCATGTTTCCTGGAATTCAGCAGACCTCCGAAGATGAGCTGTGGTATCTGGTACCGAGACGTTAGCAGATCCTTTAAGTCCTGGAAGATGTGAGGTGGGGCCTCCGTGGATCAGGGCATCCCAGAGATGCTGGGTTGGATTGAGATACGGGGAGTTTGGAGGCTGAGTAGACAACTTGAACTGGTTGTTTGGTCCGTCAAACCCTTTCTGAAGCGTTCCTGCAGTGAGTCAGGAAGCATCTTCCCGCTGGAAGAAGACTCTGACTTTAGAGAATACCGTTTCCATGAAGGGGTGATTTCACTGAGTTCTGATACCGGTCGATCAGAATCAGCATGAACCTTTTTGCCTCGGTTTGTGCTACAGTAAGTCTACTGAGGGTTCAGACTATACATGAAAGCCATGACGGTGTCACTGGTTCACCGTCATGGCATGATACTGGCAATTCCCTCTATATGTTAGCACTAAGCTAACATATAGACCGAGCACTAATTAGTTTTTCCACATTATTGTGAGGCAGTATGTATTCCGACTGCGCCCGGAAGCCTTTATCTCAGATTTGAATGATGGTCAATCTGCCAAAGTGAACTATAACGTTCAGGGAGAGCAGAAAAGAGGATGAAATTAAACTGCAGCTTCTAGCCGTTCCCATTGGTCCGCAGGTCTGTGTGCTGATAGGGAAGGGAGCCTGTGTACAAGAAACACAGCAGGAATGCAATGGTAGTCATTTAGAAATTAAAGGTGTAAATTAAAAACGACTACCGATATCGATATTTTGTATTTCCATCAATAAGAATTGAACGTTGTGCAACAAACTGATATACCGATCCAGATTTTTTAATGGTTACACCTCCAGTAGGCACCAACCAGTGAAGACCGGGAACAGCCAATAAGATTAGCTTTACTGAGGTAAATTTATCTTGTTTCCAACATTAACTTTGAATAAAGTTCCATGTGTTTAGAAATAAGTTATTGATAAAAACAGCACAGTGGGCCGGTCATCCTCTGTGTTCTGCTCAAGCATTCCCTCAGATTCTGACTCCAACCTCACATGATCATTCATCTCCAAAGTGAAAGGCCGAGATGTACTGTTAAATATTTTATGTGCAAAAAAACTCACACTGCCCTACGACACTTAAGAAAACGTCAGGGTGTTACTTTCTGGCAACTTCTCATGCGAGCATGGAATGTTTTAGAATATATGTATAAATGTGAACCTGGACGTGGATTTCAAGACACATTTGGACCAACATAGAGGTGGAGTGGAAGAGGTTTACTTGTGGATAAAGAAAAATCATGTTGGCAGCAGTGTCGCTATATTTCCAATATAGTCGTATAAAGCGAAACAAAAGATTTTTATTACAGCTCACGTTGGAGTCGAGGTCATAAAACACAGAACACTTATCTTTTCCTTTGTTATTGTGCAGGTGTATGAAATAAAACAGTCAAGATCTTTGTGCATCCTCGCATATGGAGGAAGAAATAGAATATCAGAGCTGTTATAAGCATGTAATACACCGACAGGGACCTCCATGATGAAGCGTGTACAAGGATACGGTTTGCTGCTCAGCAGCTGAAACAACAAACCAGCGTCTTTGGATTCAGGAGGAGGAAGAGTGTCTCCGTTTTTGCATGTTTGGAGAGCTCATAGAAATAGAGCCATTTCACCAACACCTCCTCTCTCACGTCTGCAGGTGAGATAAGAAGTGTAAACAACTACAAAATAATTGAACAAATGAAAGAGAATTTACACAATATCAGGAATTATTTCCTTTTAAGAAATGTTCGAGGTTTTGTTTATGTCGTCAGCGGAACAATAACTGAAATTGAAATACTTCAAAATGTTTTTAGTTATTTATTTATTTTGTATCTTCAATTAAACCGATATGAAACACTTTGGTCTGCAATTCTCTATGAAAGGTGCTACTGTATACAAATTAAGTCATTATTAATAATAATAATGATAATAATAACAATAATAATAATAGTAATTATTATTATTATTATTATTATTATTATTATTATTAGGATATATATTAGGATATAACTCCTGGAGTCGACATCATTGGCCTACTTTATTTTTTTTCAGTGGAGTCTGTAACCACAGTCTCCTGAAGCAGCCTCTGCGCTCGGAGCTGGAGGGTCTTTGAGTTACTCTTGAGAGTCTGCTGACTTTAAGTCCAGGGGCCTGACACTTCCTCTAAAGTGGTGCCTGAATGATCATCTTGAAGAGGAGTAATTAGACACTCAACCATCTTCAGCTTCAGGAGCTGAGTGAGTGAAATCAGACCCACATGTGACTCCTGCCACAGAGCCTCCCCTCTTAAACTGGGGGTAAACCCTCGGACCTTCTCTGACACATGTTCTCCAGCAGATTAAAACATTATTCACATCTCTGTTTAAAAAAATCTCCATGTGAGCAAGAACTCAAAGTGATGCTCATAAAAAGTCCATCAGCACTGCTAATGTCTCGACCAAACTTCTATGTCCGAGATGATGTAATGTTTGGAAACCGCGGACATAGATGATGTAAAAGTTTAGGAACCACTGACATAGACGGTATAAGGGTTTGGGAACTACTGACATAGATGATGTAATGGTTTGGAGACCTCTGACGAAGAAGGTATACAGGTTTTGGAACAACTGACCAAATGATCAAAAGGTTACGGATCCACTAACATGCAGTAGATGATGTAAAGCTTTATGAAACACTGACCTGGAGGATAAACAAGTTTTGGAACCTCTGACATAGAGGATATAAAAGCTTTGGAACCACTGACATGGAGGGAACAAAAGTTTAGGAACCACTGACATGGAGGTTATTTTATATATAAAAGTTTGGGAGCAACTGTTTCAGACGCCATAAGTACTGACATCATCAGTAGTCTGTTGATGTGGCAAGGATGATCTTGTACTTGGATGGAGAGACCTGGAGGTGTACAACTCAATCTACAGGACTGGACATGGGAAAGGGTTCTGGCGGACCAGCAAAGAGTTGGACAGCGATAGATCATTGTTTGAGCAACACCAAACAACAGTCCACACTCTTCAATATCACTCTTCTATATACAGCACAAATTACTTTTCTGCACTGGACCCATCCCCTCAGGAGCCCCTGGGAAGAGTGTGGTCTCATCTTACCTAAAGTTCTGTATTTTAAGATCCATCCATACATTTTCACACAAAAAAATGTCTGCTTAAAGTGACTCTATGGAAGTTCCACACTATATAAAAAACGTTTTATTGATGTCACATCACTCACTGGTTAATGTCGCGTTGTGCCGCGTGTCAGACTCCATCGGACTCCTGACTTTTCACTGGTACGTACATGTATTTGGTCATGTGCAGGAACCCATCAGCTGTCTGAAAGACCCAACATGGGTTTTGTTGTGTCTGCCAGCAAGAAGTGTACCTTTTCTTCAAATTAACAAACATTAGAAATTCCAGATTATATGGAAATGTTAATGTTTTTACTTTCACTATCCATAAGCTCACTTTGGTTCAATTGCAAACAAACTTCTGTTTCATGAATACTTCTTTCAAACTGTAGATGTTGGTCAATCCCTGGGATCGGGCAACTTCCTGCTGACTCATCACAACCAGGTATGACTAGTATGTCAGATCTCTGTAGGTATACAAAGTTGTGTTGTGCACTTCTGGTGTCCACATTCCCCCTCGATAAGCTTGATCTCTGTTTCTGCCTCAAAGCCCCAATCATGACGTCTCTACTTGTGATGTCTGGGCAGTGAGTGATCGGCTTTAATGACAGCAAGGGGGCAGACAGCTTTATTCTACACCTGTCGGACAACATCTGAGCTGAAGCCGTCAGGCATGAGTGGGACTGACTTCCCTCAGCTCAGGAAGCTGAATGCTCTTTCAGATGGCCCTTCAGGTGCCATCAAGTGTCCCGCTGCTTCGTTCGGATGACGAGGGACGTGACTCTAGGACGTCTAGACTGCAAGGGCTGTCCCGGGATTGAACTGCCTCCAATTTGGGGCCCATCCCAATTGTACTTAAGCCTCTGAAATGAGCGAAGGTCACAGTTTCAACAGTCACACCATCATCTGAAGATTCCAACTGTGAAATATGTCTTTAAATGCACCATGGTAATTCCCCCCTCATCTCCTTCGACATCTACTCAGCGATTTGTACCTGGCGAGCACCTCATCTCAACTCAGCTGTGCTACATTTGAAGCTAATGAATTCACAGCAATTCTTAACTACAGCTAACGCGGCGTCTCGATGAGCACATGCCCATCCATTACAGACCCCTGCAGCTGCCCACTAAACACGAACAAATAGCAGCAGAGCCATAATCAGCGCCAGCATTAGCCTTAATGTTGTTACCGCCGAGAGTAATTGCAAGAAATGTAGCAGGCGGCCATCAGGCGTGGAGGATATGAACGCGTAATGATATCAGGAGATCATTGAGATGGAGTATCATAACTTCACTCTGCCCTCTGCTGCCGCTGCTCTCTCTCTCTTTCTTATCTCTCTCTCTCTTATCTGTTTGTTCTCTTTCGCAGTCTTATTGTCCGTCTCTCAGTCGCACCAAAAAAACTACTGATATCTGCTCTAAGAATGTAAAAACTTTCTAAATTTAAAGTCATTACTTATTATTGGCGGCAGCTTCACTTGCAAAGTACTGCATGTTTTAAAGTTTCTTACTCCATGTTTGAATTGCAGAATATTGCAATAAATAAATCAGTGTTCAACTACAGTATATCAACTGTATTTGAATATTCATTGTACATCATGTATTTGATTATCCAGAATATTACCGTATCACTGTTAATAAAATGGTAAATACTGACTCGTGATGCAAAACTCCCCAATGGGCTGGATCAATACCCAGTATACCGGTTTAAACCGGTACAATGTACCTGGTAATATGTATTAGTTTAAACTTTATGAATGCAATTTGTTAACACTTTATGACATTTGTAAATTTGGCCCAGAAGTCCCCCACCCCTGTTATTCCCTAGAAGTCATACATTCAAACATCGAGAAAAAGACTTTGCGTTTTTGACGGATTTTACTGAAGGTTTGGTCACATTTTGGTGGAAGACTTTCACTGAGGAAGGTACGAACAAAAGGGTGTAAGATTTCAGAGTATCTCTTTGAATAAGGGGTATCTAATATTCAGTTCCACCTTTTTGTTAGTGTATATTCAGATTAAGGTCCAATGGACAAAACAAACAATAGAGAGAACTTTTCAGGTTTTTAGGTTAAAGAGCCAGAAAGGCGATAAAGAAAAGGATGTTTCTCCTTGACGCTGGTTGGCGCCAAAAACTTCCTGCTGTAATAAAAAAAAATCTTTTTTTTATTCATTCTCCGTCTTCTCCGATTGAACTAGAGTTTTCTGTGTTTTACGCAGAACAAAATAACCTCACATAGGCTGGCTGGTTGTTCCTGTCTTCTTCATCAGTGAGCATAGCACACTGATCGGTCAGACCAGTGGATTGTTTGATAGATAGGGGTGAGCTCAGATACAATCAGGAGCTTCACTGCTTGACATCATTCAATTTGACAGACTGCACCTTTAAAGTGGTGTTATCCCTCATGCAGTGCAGTTTCCAACGTGTCATTGTTTGACATTGATACGGAAGAATACCGCTCGCATTTCCCTTTATATTCACCGAAAAGTTTTGCAGTGCAGCATGTGGGAGCAATGCCGTTTCCTCCCCCTCTTCCTTCTCACCATTTTTCTTCTTCTCCTTTTTCTTTCTTTGTCTTCATCTTTGTTCCCTTCTCTCCTTTGACCGCGCGAGTCTGCGAGCAAAACAGCGGGAGGCCCTGACAGGGACTTTGAGAAGAAAGAGCAAGGGAGGAAACGGCACGACAAAGGCAAAGAGGGAAAAATATATGAGTGAGAGAAAGAGGGAACGAGAGAGCAAGGCAGCAGCTCCTCTGATTGCCAACGTGGTGTCCTACTTAATCGCTCTGCGGCGCTCCCAAATAACAACCCCGAGCTGTGACTCTCTACCCAATACGCACCAACGCAGGAGGACTCGCTCACTCAAACGCTGCCAGGACCTACTTCAGTACGACAGCAGGGACATTAAATCCTCAGCTCCGTCAAAAAACACAAATAACCACTTCATAGAGAGGTGTGACAATAACACCAGTAGCTTCCTGTACCACAAACACACCGGGGGTGATACAGTCGGATTTGCGTATTGTTTTTGTTTTTTGTCCTTTCAAGTGGGCTTCTCCTCCAATCTCCCAGCATCCTTTGCAACGAGGACACGGAGGGGAAACTCATTTAAAACTTTTGTTTAAAATTCTTGGAGTAAGAACAACAGATAAACAACATCAGCCTCGACCCGTATCAACTTCTCACGACAGGAAACCGTGGTAGGGGCCGAGATTTTTGTCTGGGATGACTCAAAGAGTTCTGAACAGATTTTGTTGACATTCCTTGGAGAGGTAGAGTTCAGCTCAGTCCATTCTGGATTTCAGTTGTGATTCAGATCATCGCCTGGTTCCAGGTGGGACAGTTCTAATTAAAGTTCTCCTAACAGAGTCATCTAAAGGTCAGAGGTCATGGCTACACTATTCCAAAGACACCGGACAAAAATGGCATCATGTGGTGCGGAGAACGCAGGTGCTGACCCAGAAGAACACAAAGGCTGGTTTGGATTTACCCACAACACACCTCGATGATCCTCCTTCTGGGAGAATCTTCTCTGGACTGATGAGTGGAAAGTTGAACTGTTTGAAGACAGGGGTCCAGTTCCATCTGGTGGAAACCAAACACAGTATCCCACCAGAACAACATCGGACCGACGGTCAAACATGGAGGTGTCAGTACGAAAACTGGTCATCAGCAGAACGTCCAGAGGCGGAGAATGTCTGGTCATCAGTCTGTGAGGTAGATGATGAGGCACGACAGTCTTCCCAAGCAGAAGAGAAAGTTAATTCTGAATGGATCAAGATGAATCAAATTAGAGTTCTGGAGTAGTCTATTGAATGTCTGGACCTGAACCCCATAGAGATGCTGTGGTGGAATATGAGATCAGTTCATACTTACAAACCCTCCAGCGTGGCTGCACTAAAGAAGTTCTGCCAAGAAATGGGTTTGTCTGCAGATGTACTGCTAAAAGTGGAGCAACTAGATATTGGAAGTCCAGAATGTTAAACTAAAAGTATTTAGGACATCTCTTTGAATAAATTTAATATCTAATTTCAAAACTATATTTTTTTTGTGCTTTCATCTAAAAATAAATATATATATTTTTTTTTTTGTTTGTTTATATTTAGCGCTTTTATCTCCGTAGAGCGGTTCCTTCTGGAGGCCGCCATGTTGGTACAGACGTCTGTAGAGGGAGTTTGTGTTTCAAGATGTTCCTGCTTTGTCAAATGGGGGACCATACGCATTATTTTGAAAACAACAAAAAGCAACGGCGCCTTAAGCCTCGCCGTCACAGCCAACATGAAGACTAAAGAAACGCCGTCAGCCTCCTTCTCAGGGATGGAGGCTGGCGGCATTAGCCGTCAGCTACAGAGCGCCTCTTCCCCGCCCGGACCGAAGGTCTTCCTTGGGTTGTGGGTTGAGGGTGCACCATTTATCCTTCCAGGGAGCGATAAGTCCTGACCCGGCAGTCGACCGTGGCCCATGGAGTTGATTTTTCAAACTGAGCAAAATCCGTGAATTTGGGCAAAAACTCTTTGATAACTGCTCATTAAAATTGTTTAGAAATAACACAAAGTTTGTATGTTCAAATCAGTTTTTGTTCCATTTCATTATTCCATTTGGACCAGATGCATAGCCAATGGAACCGAAATGTGAAAAAAAAAATGGGATTCTTACCTCAGAGAGGGATCTTGGCTGCATAATACCACCTATATCCACTAGAGGGAGCTCACCTTGAAACCTTTGGCTGTGAAATAAACCAAGGTGGAGAAGATGTTCTAAGATCTGACGCTGATTAGTATTAGATGCAGAGAAAAAAACCCAGAAGAATCCAGGAGGTTCTTCTGTACACTGTATTAACACCACATGAATGCCTATGTATCAAGTTCATAGCTAGAGAAGAGATGACCAGATTAACCAGAGCAATCATTCATTCATTCAATTCATTCATTATTCATTCATTATTCATTCATTATGAATAACCGCTTATCCTGTTGAGGGGGCTGGAGCCTATCCCAGCTAACATTGAGTCATGAACTGGCATGGACTGTGATAGACATGAGATTCCACAAGTCCAAAATAGAGTATAACCAATCATCTTGAAATGAACAAATGAAATGGAATGGAACAAAAAAAACAAGTCGTCCCAGTTTTCTCAGCCTTTCTTGTTTTTTTTTTCTCTTATTGACTTTTGAATGTAGCTCCTGGAAGCAGCTGACAGGGCAGACAGGTCCGTAAGCTTGAGCTCGCCTTCCCTTCTTCCCCTCTCATCCGCTGCTCTTCCCCACCTCAGGGCTGCAGCAAACACACGCGCACACACACACACAGACAAACACACACATACACACACACACACAAACACACTGCTGTAGTGATCCATCAGGAGGAGAGGCCAGCTCCCTAGAGCTTTTATTCTTTTCCTTCTCTTCTGTCCTCTTCAAACTCAATCGTATCTCTTTCATCCTCTTCTCGCTTCTCCCTCCCACCTTATTTCAGGCCGCGGCTCTCATGCAGGCAGGCATGAAAACACTTGTTCTCATCCTGTCCCCGATCAGGAAGCTCTAGAAAGTTCAGCCAGTTGGTTGTCGCACATTCGCCTGCCATCCTGTCATTCACTCCTCTCATTCATGCTCCCATTTCATTTCCTGCCGTCATTGTCTGGACCTGTCACTCAAACTCAGCTCTTGTCATCAGAAGGTCACATCCATCCCATCAGTCCAGCAACACAACTTCAGTGATAGGCATTCAAACTGCTGCTTTTTCACCATTGTCTCTCACAAACGGGCTTTTTTGTCTATTCACGTTTGTATTCTGTGATACTTTTTTTCTTTTATTGAAAGAAAAGGTATACAACTATATATTCAGAAACATCATCAGGGATTTATAAAAACATATAATTAAAAAGTGAATTGAAAAAAGGTTACATTAAAAAATAAATTGTAAAGAAAAAGAACTGAACTCCTGCGGCAACAGCAGCTGGTGAAATTAATCAGACATTTACTATTAAATAACCATAATGTACCCGTATGCACATTAGCGATGGAAGTTTGGTGAAGATTTACTAAGAACTCGATGGTTTTCATCCGATTGGCTTTAGCCCTATTAATTACGGCGGTGGATTTTTCCAGAATACAGAATTTCTTGAAAAAATATAACCAACTTCTCTTCATATCAATAATGTGTTTAAACCTGTGATTTCCAATAGTCTTTTTTTTTAGTAGAAGTAGAAGCTGCTAATAATATCTTTTTTTCATGGCTTGTTAAAGATATATTTGAATTTTGAGCAATAAGAAATAGAAGATGTTTGTCAACAATTGAAGTGATGTTCTTCAAAAGGGTAATACCAAAACATAAGTAATTACCTTTAGAGCCAGAACAGAGAGAACACAACTCCATATCAACTAGCTTTAATTCAAATCTACCCTCTAACGTAAAGTAATGGAACCAGTGTGGAATCAGGAAAAAGTATGTTATTGTGCCGGATGGGGGAGAATGAGTGGAACTTAACTCAACAGATAGATGTACGGTGGCCGACAGGATCAAACACACTACAAACTGAAATGCGCAATGCTGCGAAAGCCCAAGACAACAGAAGTGTTTACGAAGGACACTTAAAAGGGAAGCATCCCCTGATGCATTTTTCTATGCTTCATTTAGTTAAAAAAAACTGATGTAATACACTTACATTACATGTTATTTTGAATAGCCTTTGCTTAACTTCTGGTTCATGTAGTCATGTGACTAAGAATAAAACTTCAACAACATCACAAAAGCAACAAATAAAGTTAATAATAACCCCAACATGCAGAGAACCCAAAGCTACATTAAACTAGGTGTGTTCTACTTGCTCAAGAAAGCTTGCAACCAACATCGTGCGTACTGACTTCAGTTGTCGCCATGGCAACGTGTACACGATGGTCAGAATGTCACATACAAAAAGCGATTTTTGTATGTTGAGTAGCACCAAAAGTTAAAACAAAATATGTGGTTAAGAGTTTTCCTTCAGCAATTCCAATACACCTTATATACTGCAGCTTTGGGTTCTATGCATGTCAGGGTCATTATTACCTTTTTTAGTCGTTTTCGCGACTTTGATTACAGTTTTACTCTTAGTCACATGACTGCAGGACCCGGACGTTAAGAGAAGCTACCACAGCTAATCCAAATATCCTGATATTTTCGTGTATAATATCTGTTTTATTCACTAAATCAAGCAATGAAAAAGTTTGTCCGCGGTTGCGTCACTTTGGAGGGACCTTCGTAAACACTTCCGTTGTCTTGTGGCTTCTGCAGATCGTTTCTCTTAATGTGTTGTTTTGTATGATGCAGTTCGTTTGCCCCTGTCGGCCACTGCATTGATGTCTTACTACACATTTCAAAAAACTGAAAATGTATTAGAAATGATAGAACACATTCGTTCTTCCAGTGTTATTTGTTTAATACTAGAGAAGGGCCGATCCTGAATCATAATACGAAAAGATAG
Organism: Lophius piscatorius; assembly: GCA_009660295.1. Classification (NCBI taxonomy): domain Eukaryota; kingdom Metazoa; phylum Chordata; class Actinopteri; order Lophiiformes; family Lophiidae; genus Lophius; species Lophius piscatorius. The sequence goes on along the minus strand of VRLP01003931.1, from coordinate 43,544 downwards.
ACAATTTTCTAAGGGGCGCCCTCATATATCTGACAAAAAGTCCAACCAGGTTTTCCTGGCTCTAATCTTCTGGAAAATCAGAAAACAGCATCAGTTGGTACTTCCCATGGGCTAGCGATGATCCTGCAGTTCTGTAGGAATCCAGTATGAACTTCCTGTCAGTTTAGCGGAGTAATCTGAAAATGACCGGTCTGGGTTTATCCCCTGAAGACTCTTGGGGTGGACTCTTTGTGCCCGCTCCATCTCAATATCTAGTTTAGCGCGGGGAGCCAGATGGCGAGCAGCGCTGGAGAAACCCCATAAGATCGCTCCCCACTTCACCCCCAGGTACGAAGATAAATCTGAAGTCAGATCTTTGTGCGTAATCATCCTATTCGGCCACTTGGCCCTCAAGGTGTTGGATCTTTTTCCTTATTTTGCTGGATAACTTTGCGCTGTACACACATCTCAGACTGGATGTTATCAGTACTTTTTCATATTGATTGAAGAGTTAGTCAGACTAAGGAACTCACTTTCATTCTGGAGACTGTCGTCTTTAAACTGCTCATATCAGTTTGAATTGCGTTGAAGGCAAACCCGGCGGCGCTGATGTCTAGGAGTATTTGGTTAGGGAGGCATTTAAATCAGAAATTGCACGGGGGATACTGATCAAGTGAGAGGTGACACATATGCCCTCCTCGGGCGCATCAGGTACTTTGTCAGCTGGTACCTGTTGCGCTTTGTTGCTGGTAGTGCTGATTTATTTTCTTCTTGGATTGAAGAGGGAGAAGGTGAAGCAGGATCCATCAACACATGTGTCATTTTAGGATCGCAGTCAATTAACCCCAGCGTGATTTCTCAAGGAAATGATTTCAAGGGAACACCAGTTTTACAATAATTAAAGGTGCGCAAAGCAGGAGCTTCAGTTTACGCAGCCATCTCACTCAGTGACCCGGAAGTCTCCGTGACTTTTGTTTGTTTGTTCTTTTTGCTTGGTATAATTGCCTCCACCAAGGAGAAACACCAAGCACAGAACAATAACACAAATAAACCTATAAACCTATAAACCTTCAAAGGGAAAGCAAAGACCCAATACGAAAAATAAATGACTAAATGAAATAAAATAAATATGATACCAAAAATGAACTAGAAAAAGTACTCAGAGAGTGTAAACCTCCGCCAAGGCACAACAATACCGAAGGTTTAGGAAAAATTAACGCAGTTTTTTCCATTAATGTTAACTTCAAAAAACTCTCTGAGTATCTCTCAAATACTCTGTAGCCAGTTATCTCCTGCACCTTCCACTTCAGCATCTCTGTTAAGCACACTGAGCTCCACCCCCAAAAGAAGCATAAAAGGAATCAAAAGAACACTTGAAACTGAGCCCCTGGAGCCCCTCTGTGTACAATTTCATGCAAATCCATCCTGTGGTTTCTCTGTTATCCCACTCACAAACAAACAGACAAACAGACAAACAGACAAACAGACAAACGCACAAGAGTGAAGACATAACCTCCTTGGCAGAGGTAAATATGATTTCTCCATTCATATAGTTTCTTCATGCTGCTGGTTCAGGCACCTTACACCTCCCCATCTTCACCGAATCCTCACAGATCCATCAGCCTTATCATTCAACACTGTCAGCAGAGTCGTCAGCCACCACCACCAGTATGCGGACTCCACAAGGCAAATATTAAATATTGCTGCTCCGGGTAGATATCCTGTGTTGCAAGGTGACAGTCAACTTGATAATGCATTATTTTGATCTGAGAATAGATTATTTCTTTACTCAGGCTTAGTTATACTTCGCTGAAGAATATTTTCTCTTCAAAATAAAATGTTTCTTGCAAAAATGATTTGTCCGTGGACAGAAATTCACACTGCATTCTCAGGATGAAGAAGAAATATAACGCTGTACTCACATGCTGCATCGACTGAGAGAGGGACAGAAGAGGTGGCACTTACTATTTTATTTGGCATAAGGCTGAGAAAAGATAAATTCTTACTTCAAAAATAGATTTATTTTTGTTCTACCTCACCCTTCAGAAAAGCCTCATTGCTCGCTCAGACAGTGCTGGGAAGACAACATGTGTGAGAAAAGTTTGCATGATAAATGGCAGTTTGCTGCACCATGAAAGCCAAAAAGCTCAATATTTATTTATAATATTATAATATTTTCAGAATCCAGTACGCTCCTTGTGCAATTTGTGATCATTAAAACTGCAATGCTGCAGAAGAACACATAGAATGCCATAATATCCATAAAATTAGTTTGAGAGGAAGACAGCAGTTTAATGGGATTTTATTTTATGTGAGACAACTTTAAATTAAAGAGAATCTCATTTATTCCGCTATGTAAATTCTTTATACATTATTCAAAAATGTAGTTATGCTTACCTGTGTTAAAGAGGTCACCTGTGAATCCTAATAAAAAACTCAGCCGGGGGCTGATTGGAAATTCAAATGTATTCAAAGGAGCGTTTGTCTTTTCTTTTACAGCAGTAGAATCAGAAGACGTTGAAGGCTTGTTCAGAATTGATGAACCGACACTGTATCAAAGTGAAGTTATTGAATATTTACCCAAAAATACAGAAAAATATACCGACCATCCATTGTTGGAAGCAGGAAGAATGGATAAGCTTATGGATCTCAGCAACTTTGGGAAGGGTCAGAATATTTCCAGAACTGCAGGTCTTGTTGGGTATCCTGTTCTGCAGAGATTAGTGGCTACCAAAGTGAGCTAAAGAAGGACAGCTGGTGAACCGGTCATGGGACCGGGTCATGGTAGCCTAAGTCTCATTAGCTGTTTTAGCGGCACAATGTTAGACAGGTGGTTTTAATGTTATGGGTGAATGTTGTACATGTTCCTAAAACATTGTGTTACCAATACAGTCAATACTTTGCAGTAGGGTGTTTTAAAGTTTAAGTCCAGAAATCAATATCCCGAGAAAGAAATCAAGCAGATAAATCCAAATGATCCGATTTAAAAAGCAGAATAACTGAGATGATTATCATGAAAACGAGGAGAGGGTTGCTGAGACGTGTGATGTGATCAGATAACCACAGACTGAGATACTTAGAATAACCAGACAATGAGACACAGGTGGCAGGAGGACACATTCCTGGGTCAATTGGTAGGGCGGTTGTCCACTTATCTGGAGGTTGGTGGTTTGATCTTCGACCACTGAAGTCCACAAAGTGTCCTTGAGCAAGATTCTGAACCCTGAGTTGCTCCCATTGGCTGTTCCACTGGTGTGTGAATGATGGCGTGGTTACTGCTCCTGTTGAGCATGTGGCACCTTGCATGTCAACCTCTATCAATTTTTTTACTATATAAAGTTATTTTATTTACTCACTTGATAGAATTCTGAACTAACCAACGGAAAAGGAAATACTCAAATCACAGATTAAATTCAAAATGGATCAGCATAACTAATTTGTATGTCCCCCTCTCTGTCAGCATAGTTTCACAGTATAATTTCCAATGAAAAGTTTTTATTCAAAGGCATCAATAATCTCTATCTATAAAATCTATCTAAAATCAATAGTTTTTCAATAAAAAATATAAATAAGAAGGAACTTTAAATGACCCTTGGTGAATTGCTGGGCTGATTTAGCGGTTAAAACAGTAAAAGTAGGATGTTGCTTCTCGTATCTGCTACTGCAGTCAGGAGCAGCTGCTCCTCAGAAAACAGTCAGGAGCATGAACATCCTTCAAGTGCATTTCACATTTAATGTAAGCAGCTTCAAGTGTTTTCAGCACAGACACATGTGGAACGGCTGGAGCACGTGAACGCACCTGACAGTTAATTAAAACACGCGTTACGCTTACTGATACGTTTGTTTATTTTTTCATCTTTTTTTCTCATCTATAAGCCCTCCTGGGCTCCGAAGCATCTCCTCTAAGGTTTGGCCTAAAGTTTATCAGAGTGACTGGATAAATGGAGATATCTGACAAGAGGAGCGGGTAGAAGCGCTGGCGCTCTTGATTGACATGCCAGCTAGTACAGTGCATTCTGGGACTTGTAGTATCTCTGATGTTTTTGCTTTATAGCAGCGGGCCAGTTATTATAAAAATTAGATGTTGTTTCGTGAGATATGGATATAAATGTTGTGGGTTACTCGCAAGAAACCTTGAAACCTTTAGTCATCCATTATTCGTCATATTAATAGCAGTATTTACGTCATATGACATCACAGAGAGAATTTAAGTAACATCTAAGAAACAGTGGCCGGCACGGCGGCACAGTGGGTGCACTCAAAAAAATATCCAGATCTTATATTTAAGATTTGTCTTGTCAGGTTAAATTTCCATGAATTTGGATTACATCATTTTCATTTTAATAAACTACTAAAATTTATGTGATTCATACTCGTTAGTAAAACATGAATGAAAAAAGTAAAAATGAGATTCATGCAATCGTTCTGATTGACTGTCAACATTTTGTGTTTTAAATATTAAATAAACTGTTGTATTTGTTTATAATTAATAAATCCAATTTGTGTCATTTAACGTAAATATCCATATAACATTTAGAACAAATTCTTCCAATGTCTTTAAAATACTTAATAACAAAGTTTAACGCAACAAATTGAATATATTCAATGTACTTTATCGTTTTGTTGGTGACCCTAAAATTGCCCGTAGGAGTGAGTGTGAGTGTGAATGATTGTCTGTCTCTATGTCTCACCCCCGTGATGAACAGCTGGGACAGGCTCCAGCCCCCGCGACCATGAACAGGATAAGCAGTTACAAGGTGAATTTCCTCCTCGGTGCAGTGCAGCAAGCTTTAAAGCTACTCACTGCTTTCCTGGACCATGGACCGAGGAGTTCCCTGAGCCCCAAACGTTGAGAAGGATGTCACTAAATGTTACGCACTGCTCCTTTAACCCTTTGATGTCCTACTCAAATGTTTGGTTGAGCACATTTTGAGTCACTAAATATTATTGAAAAACTTGACTTAACCTGTTTATAATGTGACCCATTGGCAGCATGTGCTAAAGAGTACGGGGCCAATGGCGGATCCCTGGGGGACACCACAGGTCGAGGGGGCGCCTGAGGACGAGATATTAATTATGACTTCTGAGACAGTCCTATTCAATAAATAGTATTTTTTGGGGTGCATTTTCAAGCATGCAAAGACTTAATAAACAGAATTATGTAACTTAATACAACTAAACAGCAGTCTAATAAGGTCAAATTCCTTTCTAAAAATGAAAAAGTAAAATAGCTTGTTTGAGCTTATAAAAGCTTAGATTTTTTTTTAAAGATATTAAATCAATGAAACAAAATATGCAAATTAATATTTTTTCCATTTTTTTTTTCTTGCTGAGGACATTAAAGGGTTGAGTGTGAAAGGTGTTGGAACGTCCTTCTGCTACATAAATCTCCTTTCCTGTGTTCCTCTTCCTGAGGTCTGTTCCATTTATGCCTTTAACAGGAAACAACGTTCCGGGTTGACGGAGACGTGGCCGTGAGTTCCCTTGAAGACTCTGGACACTGTTGGCCGACGCTCCTCATTAGCGTTGACGTCGTCTCTAGAGTGGCACACCAGAGTGGTCCTTCCTGAAGGTCCAATTATCATGGGCATCACGCGGTTCAGCCTCCCCGGTTAAGGTTACTCCAGGACCCTTACCCCCTGACAGAGGACTAAGTCTCATCAGAACCGTCTCGCAGCTCAGTCAATGTCCTCTCACATCCTGAAAGGGCCCCAAGATTTAAGCCCATTCAAATAAATGACAGTGATACCTAAAGGCCATTCAGGCGAGAGAAAATGAAAGATGGATAACAAGAGACTTTATGAGGACAAGATGGTGCAGGAAATGAAAGAATCCAAGTGGTAAAGGAAGAGTAGATGAGGCGGGGAGAGTGGATTGGAAGAGGACAGGAAGTGCTGAAAGGCCAGAGGAGACAAGAGAATAAAGGTGAAAGGGGAATGAGATAAAAGAGAGTGATGTGATCAAATATACATGAGAACTTTACAACTTAAGAATGAACCCGACGGCCTGACCGAGGAATAGGCAGAAACAGGAGGAGGTAGAGGAAGAAGAGAGGATACGCAGAACTGAAAAATGAATGGAAATGTAGTCCAAAAGATGCACTATTGCACACACGTTTGACACACTCTCACATTTCATTTAAGCTTCTGCTTGTTGTGAATCAGCATAGGCCTTATTATTTTTCAAAATCCTAATTAACCTGTCTCCCAGCCAAGGGCGGAGATAGACTCTCAGTACAGAGGGGGCGGAGCATTCTCAAGAGGCCCTGCTAATAATAGAGTAAAATAACTGATAGATCTTGTCCTAACCATTCATCCATATGATCCTTTAATGAGCCATTAAAAGTTATGACTACAGGAAACCGGCGTTCAAGAATTTTGGACACAGTGGTGACTTTGTCTTTAAATTCCCTCTATCCTGCTGCAGGAGGCTGCATCTATGATCACCTGACAGCCAAAGTATGCAGAAAACTGCGAAGCAGGGGTCATGGGTGTTTTTATTCTCCCTCCCTCTTCTTCTTCCATCTGTTCACTTTCGGGGTCACCACAGCGGATCATCTGTTCCCATCCATAGTAACTGTCGATACATTCTTCTTCGTCTTTTGGCTGTTCCCACTCACTTCTTCACCACTTCTCTACACTCCCTGTTGGTCTGAATAGTTGACCCCAAAGTATTTAAACCCATGCACACTTCTCTACCCCTAATTCTTCATCCTCACTTCCTTTTCCCTGCGCATTCCTCCACCTCTCCAGGTTTTCCTCCACCTGATCCCCTGCCCTCACTACAGACCACAATGTCCTCTACCAACATCATGGTCCATCGAGACTCCTGCCTAACCTCATTCATATTCCTCCCTCGGCCCTCTGACGTATGGCTTTCTCCAAATCCACAAAGACAAAATGCAACTCCTTCTGACCTTCTCTGTACTTCTCCATCAGCACTCTCAAAGCAAACATCTCATCTGTACTTCTCTTTCTTGACATGAAACCATGAAACTTCTGCTCACAGATCCTCACCTCTTTTCTTAAACCAGCTTCCTCTAGTCTTCAACTTAAAAAAAAATACAGGTGGAATAAAAGGCTCTTGCCTGAAAAAGTAGACCACATGCCCCGCCCACATCAATGGCGCTTAAAGGTCTTATTGGGGGTACTCATTTCACCATTTCACAGCACAAACTTGGCTGAGCTTTGGAGCTCACGGTTCGGTTCCGCCCATGTTCCTCCACTCATCTATATACTACACTTTAAAAAGTACAAATGGAAAATTCTAATATAAACCCATTCTAGACCCTTCTGGATCCCTGTTAGAACTTTATTAAAGAGCTTTTAAAACACCACGGGCAGTGGCACAGACGGACGCCGTGATGCTTGAACAACATCGCAATAAACTCTAATGACTGATTTTTTATGACCCAACATTTAGGTAAATATAGACTAAAGTTTTTACTCACAAATTATTGTCCCTGCAAAATCCAGCAAATACTTAAATTTGAGTATCAGTAACAATCTGAGAGTTTTTCTTACCGTTGCTTAATCAAAATTGGTAAATAAATAAAAATAGTCACATGTGGCCTATTCATGAATGGCAGCCATCTTGGATGTCTGATTTGAAGGTCTTAGATAGTTTAGAGGTCTCTGAAAATCATAAATTAATTATGATACATTTTGCATTACAGTGTTAATGTGGTGGATTAACCCTTTCAAGTCCACACTAGAAAAAAAAAAAAAAAATTATTTATTTGTATTTATTGGCGGCATTTATTAATTGATTATCTAAGACACTCTAAATTTACCATAAAATGACAAATCATTTGGTCAAGCATGCATCTAAACAGTAAAAAACTTTTTTTCATTATGAAATTTTGTATGTAATGGAATATAGTCCGTTTGATTCAGATTAGCTCAACCTTTTGGGAAAGCATGTTTTTAGAAAACCATTTACTTATTTTGGTTATGTCAAGTTACATAATCCTGTTTATTAAGTCCTCACAATCTCTAATGCCGAAGACATCCTTAGCGAACAGGACTTAGTCAATAGCAATGGTCAGAGCCACCTCTTGGCTGGCCCTTGTGACCTGTGGTCTCCCCCAGGGCTCTGTGCTCGGCCCCTTACTCTTTAGCATAAACATGTAGCCACTGAGTCAGATTATAAACAGTTTCAGTCACATTTTTCAATAAGAGATAGAGACTGAAAATAAGATTAACCAAACAGTTGAGCAGGACATTAAAGGATTAAATTAATATAGACTAGAGGTTTTACTCACCAATTATTGTCCCTGCTGCATCAATCCAGCATATATTTATAATTAAGTATCAGTAACAAGCTGAAAGTGTTTCTTCTTTTGTGGGCTACTCATGAATGGCCGCCCTCTTTGATGTCTGATTTGAAGGTCTTAGATCATTTAGAGGTCTCAGAAAATCAAACATCAAATGTGATACGTTTGGCATTACAGTCTTTTAACCTCCTGAACTGAAGCCTCTGGAATGAGAATTAAAACTTCAGACGTTTCTTTTCATTTAACGTCTGATTCTGTTATTTCACTTATTCACTCAAGGCAGATCATCCTCACTGCACACGATGAACGTACGTCAGGTTTGATTGGGTTTCATTACGCATCTCGTGTAAAAATTGAGCAGCACTTCTCTATTCAGGACAGCCTCATCCAAGGCGTGCATGGGAGGCGGTCCGGAATCTCCCCACAGCTTTCCACGACTGAGTATCCCATATTTGATGTTGATTCATTTTCCATCCAGCTGGGAGTAGATTCTTGGGGAGGAGGGTTAAAGTAGCAGGTGGACCTGAATAATCTAATCCCAGAGGTGCTCTTGTATGAGCAGGTGCTCTTTAACGAAGCCCTAAAATGAAGCGGGCTGGCGCCGATTCTCCATTGTTCCACGGAACCTGCATTCTGGATCTCAGTTTTATATTCCACTATGCCAAAGTAATAGATCACAGGAATAATTCCACAGAAATTGCCGGATTTCTTTTTATCAGTCATCGAGAGCATCTCAGTGTAATCAGCTCAGCGCTGCTGAAGCTGCATGTGCTTCTGCAAACTCTGTTGGGTCAGAACTCTTACTCACGAGGGAACAACGATTTCGTTTCTGCTGCGAGGCTGGCAGACATCTATTTATCGCTATTTGCCTTTTGAAAAACAACATCGGCTTTGTTCTGCCGCTTTAAGTCAATTGCTTGTGCACGAGGGACTGCAGAAGTGATGGCAGTAGATGAAAGCAGTAGATGACACCAATCAGTGACCCGAGGATTTTAGGTACTCCTTTTTGCTGACTTTATTCCTATTTTATTGCCACTAAACAGCTTGAAGCAGACATTTCTTCTGTGCTGGCACAGCATTAACACAACACCAGGAGGAAGTTGTGCGGCGAGCAGACCGAGGGTGGAAATGGTCTCAGCTCTGAGGCGTCCACAGCCTGTGACGGGTCCACTGACTGTCCCAGGAGGCCCCTCACGCACATTTTTTTAATTTCGGAAAGATATTAGTGTTTCATATTGAAATGTAATATTATTCTAAAAATCCGGTGGTTTCAAACAAAGTCACAGCAAATGATCTTGGTCCTATTTGACATGTTTTTACCTGCAGAGCCACCGAGATGGAGATCCGAGGGGGAGATTCAGTGACATCAATGGCTCAAATAAATTAGTTTGATGGGAGGTGTGTTAACCCATCAGCTCGACAAGCGCAGAGTAGATTCTACCTTATTTTAATATTGTTTTTATTGTCCACAATGCTTGATTTTAATCAAAACACTTTTTTATGTTACAGCCAAAGTTTGCCACAGTTTGTCATGTGTGCAAATGTGTGCTCCCTCTAGTGGACATAGGCGGTATTTTGCAGCCAAAATCCAGTCAATATATTGAAGTGGTTCAGCTTCACACAATGAACCAGTCCAGGTTCATACAGTGAAACAGTCCAGGTTAACACTGTGAAACAGTCCAGGTTAACACAATAAAACAGTCCAGCTTCACACAATGAAACAGTCCAGGTTCATACAATGAAACATTCCAGGTTCACATAGTGAAACAGTCCAGGTTCACATAGTGAAACAGTCCATGTTCACACAGTGAAACCGTTCAGGCTCATACAGTGAAACTGTCCAGGTTCACACAGTGAAACAGTCCAGGTTCACACAGTGAAACACTCCAGGTTTATACAGTGAAACAGTCCAAGTTCATACAGTCAAACAAGAATACAATTTAGTGTAAACTTAATTATAAAAGGGTTAAGGTTTTGGAGAAGTGCTTCATTAAGTATAAAAAAAAACCCCATTTCATTTTGTTTAGCTTCTCCTTGAGGAAGTGAACAAAATAGAGAACGGACGTATTCTGGTCTGGTCCACCTGAGTGGACTTAAGAGCTGTGAGGAATATTGATGGGTTGTTTGCTTTTCTGTTGGTTCTGCTGAGAAGGATGATGAGAATCTGAGACATCAGAATCTCATCCGGTAAAACATTAACAACTCCCGCGAGCACCGGCTGAAGGTCAGCAGTGATCGGACTCAGAGTGTCCATTATTATTAATCACAGTCAGAACAACCTGCAGCCCAGGGTTACATCAAATAACTAATTATACAATCTGGGGGAAGCTGATGTTTTTTTAATGCTGGACATTTTCATTCTGAGTATTCATTCAAATCTTTAATATTCTCAGACATGCAGCGTATCAGCCAAATCTTCCTCACTCTGGTTTAAAACCCAACTCTCCCTCTCTGGTGGGCAGCAAACAATCAGAAATGAAAAATAAATACTGCTACATCACATCGTTTGGATCATAACAATCGTTCACTTTTGGTGGAAAGTGTCAAAGAACTAAGCCAATGCAGTCGTTCCCGACTGCAAGGTTATATTTCCGAAAAGTCCCCAAACCACTGCGTTGTTCAAGCAATCCCCCGATCGAAATCCTCAAAAAGTGTGAAGTTAACCCCACAGTATTTTTAGTAAAAGAAATCGCCCTCAGTGAGTAAAATATGAAATACCAATTGAAATAATGGGTAAAATATGATACAAACAAGACAGATCTCCTCAAGTCAATTAATATGGACCAAATTTGGACTAAATCGCAAAAATGTTTGAGAATTTATAGCCCAAAAACTTTGGGATATAAAGCTCCCACTAGTGTCAGAAATATACAACTGATCTCTCCCAAAATCGATCCAGTTCTTTCTCGCACGGAGGTATATGCGGGTATAAAGTTTAATAATGAGCCATGACATGGCTTTCTGATAAATTTTGTACAAAGAACAGTGTTTCTCATTAGAAAAGCTCCCCCTGGTGTGTAAAATATGAACTACTACGACCAACAGTTGAGAAGTCATGGCCCGAAATCTCTTGGAGTAAGAGCGCCTTCTAGTTTTGGAAATATAAAACTGACCTTTACCAAAACCAATCCAGTTCTTTCTCGCAGTAAGGTCTACAAAGGTATAAAATTTGAAAAGGAACAATGAAACCGAAGGATCAGCAGTGATGACGATTAGATGATATGACCGTTTTTTCATATCAGGATATGATGATGCAAATAATAAACAGTCGCTTCATTTACAAGATTACAGCCCCATGCTTCTTTTTTTTTCTTTGCTGAAGCGAAGCATTCACAAAACAGATCAACTAGAGAGATGCAAAAACTAACATCATGAGAGGTGCGACCCAAACTCTCACGCATAACCAACACTTCTGCAGAGAGCAGGTTTAACAAACTCAGAGTTTGACCCTGAGCTGTGGGTTAATTAACCCCGGGATGGAAAACCCTCATCAATGGAGCTCCAATTCTGTGATTCACCGTGACAGCCGGTGACACACAAACAGACTGATGGATGGCAGATGGTTCATGAGTATATCTCAATTTAATTTTCAATGTAAGTTTAAGTTCAGTGGCTTTAAAAACTAAGATTCTGCCGAGTAGAGTTACATAAATATAAACATTAGAGCAAAGCAAAGACTTGAGACCTGAGAGACGTCTGCGGCGTGGGACGTTTGCGTTTTGTGGGTTAAGAATTTTCGCCGGATAGGTGACTGAATGTGAAGATAGAAATGCTACATTTGGACCAGGCGATGTGGAATCTCGGTCTCACAAGTCTCTCCTGTCGTAAAGATAGTTCAGTCGGAGGAGACAGAGAAAGATGAAAGGGTGAATGTTTTAACAGATGATGTGTGATGATAAGTCTATTAGAGAGTCTTTGTAGACCAGACTCTTCCGGGAGTCCGGATACTTTGGGACCCTTTGGGGTCTCGTGGTGGTGGCTGATGACTCTGCTGAGGCTGAGGAATGATGAGGGTGATGGATCGGTGTTGACTGGGCGGAGGTGGGGAGATGGAGGCTGCAGAGCAGCATGATAGGACTAGATGAATGGAGAGTGAATCATCATTTCATCATTTAGAAGCCAGCAGCTGGTGGTGTTGGGCTGAGCCTGCAGGTGAGACGCAGTGATTGGACGGATGAGGTTACCTGAATGAATGCAGCTGATATCGATGATGCCCCAGACTGTGAAGCAGGTAATTGAGACTGGGCATGAGTGAAAGATGTGGGGAAACTCGGGAGGTATGAGTAATTACTGTGGCCCGAGTGTGCAAGAAGATAGTCTCTCTGACTGAACTTTTGATCGATCTTTATAATAATAATAATAATAATGATAATAACAATAATAATAATAATAATAATAATAATAATGATATGGGAAATGAGAAATGAGAAAGGGAAGGTCGTGACTGACAGCTCTGCCTCAGGCTCGAAAGGAGGAGGAGTCACAAACAAACTCCGGGTTCACAAAGTAAGTTACCGTGGTAACTGACTCAGAGTTTAACTTACCCTACTTTCTGGAACTAAAAAACTCAGAGTTTCCCTCATCTAACAAAAACTCAGAGTTTCCGCTAAACCCGCGGTCCAGATAAGCCCACTTTGTCAACCCAGACCTAACCTCACTGATTTAAACAATAACTCCACTGCCATCTCTGTGGCTCATCCCTCACCCACCAAGTCATCGCCCCACCCTAAAGCCCTCTGGGTGCTGGTCCAGAGCTCCGACTCCAGCAGTCCTTTCTGAACAGGCCTGAGTCTTTGCTGCTGCCACTCTTTTTAGGTTATTTATCATACTTCTGTCAGTGTGTGCTGTTTTATAGTTTGTTGTCTGACATGTACCGCGCTGAGGAAAAGAATTTTCCCCTTGAGAGGAATATTCTGAACAACACATTTGTTCTGAGACTGCTGTGTGAGGTGGTGATGGTCCATTACCTGGAACAAAGCTCCCCTGGACAACGTCCTTGTACGCCCACCAACTCTCATCCAGCTTGGATACTATAGGCTGAGCTGCAAGGAGAAAAAAACAAAACACATTCCTTCAGTATATTAAATGTATTTTTTCACTTCTTACTCACATGGTCCTTTTACCTTGAGGCTCTAATTTAAATGGTAAAGAAAAGGAGGGAATTTGTTTTAGAATTATCAACAAGATAAATCTATTTATTATTGACACTGACTGCATAGTCTAAACTAAACTCTTGAGTCTGATGTCTAGATTATGTAATCCCTGCAAGTCGCTTGTGGTGAGGTTGGTGGCAGGTGAGGTTCTGACCCTTTCAGAGTCGGATTTACAAACATATGGACCCAATAGAAGAGGTTAAATTCAGAATCCAATTGCCAGCTTACTCAATGACTACTGGTTTTGTTTCATATCTCATATCAGAACTCTCTACACACTCCTCTGCACCTTCATGTGTTCTTAATTTGTCATCGCATTTCTATAATTCATGCAGAGCGAGATAAAATCAAAGGTTCAGCCCATTTTAAAAACAATTTTTTAAAAAGTCTAGAAATTAGAAAGAAAATGGAAATTTTGTATTTTCTGTTAAAAACAAAGTTTGTCATCACTCCTCTTGCATTTTTTGATTTCGAAATATTTTCCATTATGTGTGAAATGAATAATAAAAAAATATATTTATAATCAGACAAAATTATTCATTATTATTATTATTAAAAGTCCCCAATCCTCTCATTGAACTCCTCGAATAAAATGTGAAGATATGTCCACAGAAGTTAGTAAAAAATGTACTTAAACAGTAAAATATTACATATACGAGACAAGACTCAAGGAGACCAAAAAAAAAAACAGTTTTTCTGACGAAACTTCCCGTTCAGGTTTTTGAGTCACTTGTACAACAGAGGGACGTGAGGGGCTTTAAGGGCTTTAAGGGCTTTAAGGGCTTTAAGGGATCTCGGGGACGACAGAGTGGGGATAGTTTAAGGATCTCAACTTTGTGTTTGGTTACTATTCTCTGTTAGATTCATATGCAGTAACTTGTGGTTTGTGACCTTCGTTGGACCGAGCCACCAGCCACCTTCCATTCAACCTCCCCAAGTCGACCCAGAGCCAGGCGTGTCGTACTGCTGGCGAAGAAATGTACCTGGCGTGAGGCCAAGCATTCCCCGACCGATCAGCCGTTCATCGCCTGCTCAGTTAAATCCCCCAGGTGCAGCCCGATGTTTACCTCTCGGCAGTTTAATGAGTCCAGTTTCATGCTCAGTTGCTTTTTCTTGTGCTAAATAATATGTGTGATAATAAATCCATCCATTTGCCAAAATACATAATAGTCGTTCGAGAAAACAAATTGTCGTTTTATTTTTTTTCTTCATCATATTTCTGCCACTTCAACTTAAAATCCCTCCCGAGAGGGAGAGTCTATCCACTCCAGGAAACCGTACAAACATCACAGCAGAACACGGCTCTCTCTATAAAGAGCATTTGTCTGAGCTTTGATGAAAGAACATATTTAATTTTCAGCTGATTCTACAGGTAAGAAAAATGTTTTGGCTAATGCTGGAAAATCAGTAACGATCAAACATGTAAAAATGAAAGTCTTGGAGTTACTGGGAGACAATTTTTGACAAAAAAAAATAACGGGGATTTGTTTGTCTGCCCTTTGAAGAGGTTTTACAACATGTGCCATCGTCCAGCAGCAGAAACCCGGCACTCCTCGCTCCTCAAAAATGTACATGCATGTCTATGTTATTTGTAATACTGCAGAAAAAGTGAATAAACATGAAATGAAGCTTTGAAAGTGGGTCAAAGTGGAGATTGGCTGACGTGGGATGCGTGGAGCCCGTCCCAGTGGTGGGTCGGTACCAAGGCGTACAGGCGCCTGTAGTACACATGACTCGGCATCCTGGAAGCAGCAGCACAATTAAAACAGAGCCTCCGGGTTCTGACAGGTTACATCTTCAATGAGAGAGTTTCTGCTGCAGAAACGGAGAACCAGGTCACAGGAAGCACACAGGCTGCACTTCAGAACGGATACGCAGAGGTGGATAGGGAAACTACACTGTAAAAAGAAAGTGTACGCAAGTATTCAGGATAGTGTACCTAAATTATGAATATTTTTGACATACAGTGCTCTGCAGGATTATTGGAGTATATCTTTTGAATGATGTAACTTCATATAAAGGTTAGATTTTTGCGAATCTTTTGAAGGGGAAGATCTTGGGTAGGAAAATAAAGACAGTTTTATTTTTTTTAAGGGAAGTTGCTGTATCTGGTCGCACAGCTTTAACAGCATTTATGTTAAGTTTTACGTGAAAAGATGCTGCTTGATCAGGACTGGTATCTTTTTAAGTAATAGGGTTTTGCAAGAATAGCAAAAAAACTGTGAAAAGAAAATCTCCTAAGAAACTTAAAAGCACTCAGAGAGCGTAAAGCTCCGACAAAGCAAAACGGTACCCACGGTAGATATTATTATGATCAGAATCAATGAGATCGCTTTATTAAGAAAACTTTCTACATTCTGAACTCATCTAAATAATGGCTTTAAAATGACATCCTTTTATACCATAACACACCAAGTAGTGTGTTTCCAACCACTTTATACGATTCCTTTGGATTATAAAATCTTCTTTAAATGGACCAATGTTCACGCGATTCAATAATAATTTTTTTTATAATATTTGTATTTATTATCATAATTGAAATGGTGTGGCGACAATTGAAATAATAATTAATAATAATTATAATTATTAATTAATAATATTATCATTCATTATTATACTTTATTATTACTTTATTATATTATATAATAATATAATTATATTATATTATATTATTATAGTAATATTACTATTACTTAAATTGTGTACACAGATATTCCATTTAATTGGACGGATATAATCGGATCTATATAATCAATATATTTAAAATTGCATTTTGGTCAAAAAAAACAAAAAAGGCTTAAAAAAGTAAGATTTTCAATCATAAAATCCACTTTCGGTTCCGTATCTGGTTAATTTCCAGTGGATCAATGTGGAATACCAGGCCACATATGCCCCTAGACATCTGGGTCAGAACATCAACAGAACTGCAGTTCTTAGAAACGACCACTGATGAACTGACGCTAGGTCGTGCTCAGGGCTTATTGAGGCCCACAGGGAGTGAAAACTGGCAGAGGTCAGTCGCCGGAGCCTGGATATTCATTCATCCATTACCTTCCCCTTACCCGGGGTCAGGTCGCAGTTCCAGTAGGGAAAAAGGAAGGCTTTTCCGGACGTCCCTCTCCCCAGCAACACTCGCCAGTTCATCCTGGGGGATCCAAATGTGT
Source organism: Lophius piscatorius (assembly GCA_009660295.1). Lineage (NCBI taxonomy): Eukaryota > Metazoa > Chordata > Actinopteri > Lophiiformes > Lophiidae > Lophius > Lophius piscatorius. The sequence continues at coordinate 26,973 of VRLP01003931.1, read as the reverse complement.
TTCCAGGCCAGATTAGATATATAGATCCTCCAGTCAGTTCTGGGTCTACCCTGGGGTTTCTTCCCAATTAGATGTGCCTGTAAGACCCCCCGGGGAAGGTGTCGGGTCTTATTATAGGAAAAGGATACCGGACTGAAAGATGGAGCCCAGTCTCCAAGAGCAGGAGCCAAAAAAAGTTTCTTACCTCCTGGGTTTGCTTCTGCTTTTTGTAGTCCACTGTGCCTTATTAGTGTGTTTCCTACTGACCCCACCTGCTCGCTCCATCTCAACCCAATGACAAGCTTTTCTCTTTTTTTAAGGATGATTGTTGGCCCTTTGGCCGTTATGACACAGAACAGCTCGCAGACAGACAGGGAAAAGGGGACAGAGCATCAGAGCTGCTGCTGAGGTCGGAGATTCTGTTCACAGGACACATTCTCTACCGGGTCAAATAAACACGCACCGTAAATCAACTCTTCTACGCTGCATGACTGCAAATATTGCGGTGGCAATGCTTAAAATTCATGATCCAATAAGTGATGTTGGGGAGACCTCTCAACTGTCAGACAGGGTTGGTAGAAATATTCTTCCAACTCCACAGTATAGTAGCTTCACTGCCAAAATGTACTATGTACTGTATGGAAGAACCGCATCCAACAAGAACAGTTTAAACAGCTACAATACGGATATTACCTCCTCCAAAGAAAGAAGGTTTTTACCCGTGCATATCTAACAGTCTGTCTCCCTGTCAGTCTGTCTGCCTGTCTGTCGGTCTGTCTGTCTGTGCGTCCATTAGCAAGATTATTATTACTTGCATGTATGTATGAGAGGTGTACACCGTTTTATTTAATTCATTCATTCATTCTCCGTAACTAAGCTTATTCTGTTCAGGGTCGGGGGGCTGGAGGCTATCCCATTCTCATTACACCTTGGACTGGGCAGCAGCTCATCACAGGGTCGACACACAGAGACAGACTCTCTCACATTCACATTCACTACGACCAATTTAGAGTCACCAATCCACCTATGTTGCATGTTTTTGGACTGTGGGAGGAAGCCGGAGTGCCCAGAGTTTCATGACACAATTACAACTAAGAGTTTGAGCGGAGCTGTCCATGGTGCTGAAACTTAAGGCCACTGTTTTGACCAATGACAGTGGCAAATCTGAAGAATTCTTGCTTTTTCCCCTCAATTTCCCATCTGGTTTGGGGAAATCTTATTTGTCTCACTGCTCTAAGAGCATTGGCAGCTATAACATCCCACATGGCTCTGCTGAGGGATGGCTGTGACAGCCCAGAGTCTCCTGCAATAGGTGTTTTGAAGAAGAGTTGCCAACAATTTCACAATGCCAGTTATTGCATGGCATCTCTGGTTGGCAGACTCCATGTCATCCTTGATCTACCTGAGAATATTAAGAATCAGGTGGGCTGGCAACTTGTATCTATGAATAATTTCAGTTTCGGTTCAATCAAAAAGAGATATTTTCATTGGAAATATCTTCTCACGAGCTCGACTGGCATTACGATGCCTTCGTCTGGTACAATCAGAGCTGCCAAAATCACCACCGCCATAATCACTGGAAAGTCTGGGCATCACAGCCATTAAAATTACCACAAACTCTTTGAAGACACCAATCATTTCATAGTAATCGCGTGTGGCAAAGTACACAGAGCGCCGTGAACACGTCTGTTATCGCAACATGGATCAATTGCAGAGAAAGGGACCGATTTTGTGCAGCATGTATATTAAATATATATACAGGAGAACTGAGACGCAATCTGTATTGCAGTGCAGTTAGCGCTGCAATACAGATTACTGCTACAGATTACTGCTACAGATTACTGCTACAGATTACTGCTCTGTGAATATGACGGATTCAATTGCACTGATTTTGCATCCAAAAAAACCACGTGATCCTTTTGCGAATTTGCCCATAAGAGTTTCTTTCAAATACTTTGTACTCTCATCTCTTGTGACTTCCACTTCAGCGACTCTGTTCAGCACGTGAGCCCCTAACTCCACCCCCAAAGGAATCAAAGGAATCAAAGGAACTCCTGACACTGAGCCCCCAGCTCCACCCCAAATAAACATCAAAGGGATCAAAAGAACAAAGGCAGCAATAACCGCTTGTGACGTCACAATCCGATTGGTTTATTATTTTATTACACGTAACATAATAATAATAATAATAATAATACATTTAATTTATAATGCACTTTACATTTGGATCAAATCTCAAGGTGCTAACATCACCAAAATGTATTTAATCACCTCTGGGACATGACAAAACCAACACCTGGATAAAATAATGCAAATCCATCCCATGGTTTTTCCATAATCATTGTCACAAAAAAACAAACAAACAAACAAACAACAGACAAACAAACAAATAAGGTTGAAAGAAAATGTGCCGAGACCCTTTGACATTAATGCCAGCGTAGTGGGGGGCACTGGTGCCTCACAGTAAGCATGTTCTGGGTTCAAATCTACCTAAGAGCGTGGGCACTGTTGATTTTCATCTTCCTACCAGAGTCCTGAAAGATGTAATAAAGGTGAATTAGAGCCTGAAGGTCTGAGGATGAATGGTTGTCTGTCTCTATGGGTCTTTCCTGCAACATACTAGTGACTTGTCCTGGATGTACCCCCACAATGGATGTCCACAAGGACGTAGGAAAACGCTACACAACGTATGAAATGTCATTGTTTTGAGTTGAGCTGATGGTAACTGGTAAAAGGAGTCTCCATCTGTCAAATTATTTTCTTTGTCCCTCTCCCCAGCCACACCCTCCAGATCATCCTGATGGATCCCGAGGCTTTTCCAGGACAGATGAGATATTTAGTCCCACCAACGAGTTCTGTCTCTATCCTGGGGTCTCTTCCCAGTTGGATGTGCTTGGAAAACATCCAAAGGGAGGCGCCCTGATGCCTGATCAACTTCATAGGGTGGCTGGGCTCAGCCTTAGAGAGCAAAGCCCCCTATGAAGGAAGCTCATTCCAGCTGCTTGTGTCCTCGACCTCACTCTTTCAGTCAATAGACCTCATGACCGTATTAAGAGAATAGCAATAGGACATAATGTGTTTGTTTGTGTCTGTGTGTGGTGTGTGTGGTGTGTGTATACGTGTGTGTACTGTACTTATATAGCACCTTTCTAGTCTGCTTGAACAACATGATTCAGCTCCCATTCATGTACATTCATGCAGGGGTAACGGAGGCTGTGAAAGGCACCACCCAGTCGTGAGGGGTGCTGAACCCTCACACCATCATTCATGCACAAAAGGAACAAACATTTGGAGCAGATTGGGGTTCACTATCTTTCTCAAGGACGCTTTAACAGGGAGCGTGCAGAGGCTAAATCTATCTTGTACGAATCATATTTTTTCAGTACTTCATATTTTAATCACAAGGGGGAGTTTTTCTATGAAAGACTGTTTTTTACGATAATGACTTCCTAACCGTTAGTTTGACATCCTCCAAATTTGGTGCATTTGTGTATTTGGAAATTTTCCCCCTTGTGGAACTAATAAAGGTATATCTAATCTTATTTATAGAAATGATCTTGAATAGATCTATCTTGTATATGCCATGTTTCCCATGAACAAATCCTGAATAGATCTATCTTGTCTATGTCGTATTTTACTCTAATAGTTCGTATTTTACTCACTAAGGACAGTTTTTTTCACAAAAAACAGCTTTTCGGTCATAACTTCATAACCGTTGGTCAGATTTTGGTCACATATGCATTGACTCAAGAAAATCACATTTAACACTCTAGGGGGAGCTGTTTCACCAAAAATATTTTTGGCAAACTTCTTTATCATAGGCACGATTTAGTAAAACTAATTATGATTTGACTCGAATAGATCTATATTATACTTTACTCTAAAAGTTCTGTTTTTTCTGTTTTTTTGTGACATTACGATTTATGTCCGAAAAAACTCCTGATGTGGTTCGACTTGAGGAAAGCTGTCTCCTATGTTTTATATTTGACCCCTAGTAGTTAATATTTCATTCACCAGGTGGGGCGTTTTCACAAAAACATACTGTAGACGTAACTTTACATTTAATTTGGGGAATTCAATCACGGGGATTCCTTGTACAACGCATGGGACTGGGGAATTTGTGGGTGGCGACAGCTTAGGTCTAGATTGACAATGTTTTCAAATTGGACAAGCAGATTCTATTGTTGAACCAAACTTCTTCCTGCTAAGAATAATAGCTAAAGAAAAGTCATATTTCCTTCCTGAAGACTTAGAGACTGTGATCTATGCATTTACAACTAGCCTTGACTATTGTAATTCTTTTTATGTGGGATTGGATCAGTCATCCGTTGTGCGCCTGCAGCTCAGAGTGCTGCTGCTCGCCCCCTGACTTCAAAGACAAAGAGGGACCACATCACACCTGTGATGATTTCTCTCCGCTTCCTGTTCATCTCAGGATCGATTTTGAAACGTTTTTGTTGGCTTTTAAGGCCCATAATGGAATGGGCACCGCCTTACCTCGCTGAACTTGTCCATGTTCACACTCCAGCTGGAGCTCTGAGGTTTACCAATCAGCCACTCATCAATGTCATCCTAACCTGTGGAACATCTTACCTCTTCAAATTACATCCACCCCCACTCTGGAATTTTTAAAACATTCCGTTTTTATTTTATTTTTTTAATTCTGATGTATTGTTGTTCTCTTGTTGTAAGTTTACTTTCTAAAGCACTTTGGTCAATGTATGTTGCGGTGGTTTTAATGTGATGTCCATCAAACCATCCATCCATCCATCCATCTATATATCCATCTATCCATCCATCAATCTATCATCTATCTATCCATCTATCTATCATCCATCCATCATCCATCCATCCATCCATATATCCATCTATCCATCAATTTATCCATCTATCCATCCATCAATCTATCATCCATCTATCCATCTATCTATCATCCATCCATCATCCATCCATCCATCTATATATCATCTATCCATCTATCTATCTATCCATCTATCCATCAATCCATCCATCCAGCCATCCATCTATCCATCCATCAATCTATCCATCAATCCCTCAATCCATCTATCATCAATCTATCGATCCATCCATCAGTGTGTCTATCGATCCATCCATCTATCTATCAATTTATATACCATCCAGCTATCAATTTATCGATCCTAAGGTTGCTTTGGCGATGCAGCTCTGGACAAAAATCCGAGCAGGTTGCACCAAGTCCGCTTCATTTTTAAGGTTTTGTGCCCGCACTTTTTATTGACTTACCCATGATGCTCTGCTGCTTACAGTTAAGTTTACAGTGCACAGGTACACGCTGCATTGCCGTTTACAGCGTATCACGGTATGGCATTGATGCAGCAGAATACAGAATTCATTGTGTTTTACAATGCACAACATAAAAGGTTTTATAGTAAATTTATAGTGATTAACTAGCAACAGCTTCAAGTGCAGGGTACTGTATTTTTCAAACTTTCTTACTTTTAAAATTATTATGGAAAAATTACCATAGGTATGCCAATACATTACTATATATGAACAGCATTCATGCTGTAATCATATTATTTTTGCCGGGCTGCATTTGAGTTTACATCATGACATTGTATGACATTAATAAAGCAGACAGTCTGATAATTACAGTCAAGTTTTATAGTGTACAGAGTTTTCCACGCTTTATTTTAAAAACTTGATGACAGGATCAAAATCAGCCAAAGAGACTAAGATAATTAAAACAATTTTAATAAGTTTCCAAACACTACAGCATCACTGCAAATGTATTTAATATTCTTTTTACTGTATTTCAACGTTTTTCTAATCTTTTAATAAGGTCTAATATTTTTTTCACATAGCCTATTTCTGTTTTCTAATATTCTAATATCTCTAATGATTTCTAATGACAATATTCCTATGTTTTTCTAATATATAAATTCTCAATATTGTTTCCTATATTTCTTTATTGTTCTTATATCGTAATATTTTTTTTATTTTTCCTTATGTTTGGTTCCATTATTTTTGTTTTTTTAATAGATTGAATATTTTCGCAATATTTGTCCTATAGTTCTATGCCCTTTTAATATTCCTAAATGTTTTCCAATATTTTCCTCATATTTCCGGGATATTCTGTAATAACTCTTTCTATGTTCTAATGTTTTCCTAATATATTACTAATTTCTCATATCATTTCTCTACATTTCTATATTTCTTTTAATATCTCCTATTTTTTGATTATTTTTATGCTTTTCTAATTTTCTAAAATTTAAATTTCCCAAAATTTTCTTTAAATATTTTTGTTTTTCAATTTTATCGTTTTTACCATATTTCTATGTTTCTATCATATCTTTCCTATATTCTTCTCTTTTAATATTTTTGCAGACTGTTTCCAATATCTATATTATTTCTAATACTTTTAATATTTTATAATATTATCCTTATTTATTTTTTCTAATATTCATATATTTACAATATTTCAAAAATATTTATTCGTCTATTTTTCCCATACATTTTTTTTTTGTATTACCTACCTCTTTTTCTTTCTTTTTTTTTTATGAACATATTTTGAGGAGCAGAGTGTCTTTTGAGTTCCGTACCTGATGACGTGCAGATGATCCATGCTTGCAGAATCACGCAGATATCCCAAAAGACATGCATTCTTCGTTCAAGTCCTGCTCATTTTGCGCAGCTGTTGCGGGACGTCGTGTTGCGGGGTCGTACTTGCGGATGACTGGACTTAACTTTGAACATTTCCTCCGGTCCTCCTCATCCTCGGAGTTCCTCCGTAGAGCGCAGAGAGGCTTGGAGAGCCTTCCTCACAGCCGGCTTCGCTTCATGTCGGCGCTCTGGAAACATTTCCTCCGTGTCTGTGTGCGCGCGCGCTTGTGTGTCTGAAGATATTTCAGAAGTGAAATCCGTTACTGAAGAATATTCCTCCTCCTCCTCCTCCTTTGGATCTCTGCGCCGCACTGCTCGCGCGTCTCCTGCGGATGAGGCAACTCCAGTGACGCAGAGCAGAGCGCACCAAGAGTACGCAGAGCGCACCCATGGGCGCACAGCCCGACTCCAGACAACAACATTATCAACGATGAATGAAAACTATAAAACGTGCTTCTTGTTATGCAGCATGAGATAAACAAGAAGTCAGAGAAGAAGGCGCTTTTTACGTCATTAACGTTTGGGAAAACGTGGGGGGGAAAGTCCATTTTGTATGAAGGAAACTTAAACTCACTAAACGCTACGATGATTATTTTTATTTTTATTTTATTTTATTATTATTATCTTTATTAGATGACAACAAACAATTATACGATTTCAGCCAACAACTTAGGCAAACCCTGATAGGTCCAGTTATTTCATTCAAAATAACAAAACATAAACAGGCAAAACAGAGAAACTAAAAACATTTTAAAATGGTGATGATGATGATGATGATGATGATGAAGAAACCATCTGTGGATGTTGGGTGCAGCCGAAAGATGCTTAGATGTGATGACCTACATACGTGTAGCTCTTTCTGTGGATGGTGTGGGACCTCCAGTGTTCACTCTGGGTTACTTCACTCCCAACCGTTCCACGGGTCAGACAGACGGAGGTTAAGGTTCTTTACTGTCTCCTGTGGGACAAGTCTGTCCTAAGCGCATCAGAAGACAACACATTAACCCTTCTGCTATATTTAATCAAGCTTAAATCGCATGCTCTCAGCCTCTTCAAACATATTAAAATATTACATATTAAAATACATTTCCATTTTAATTCAGTCCTGATTATAACTATCGCATATAATAAATGCTAAGAGGATTACATGTTTTCATTGTAACAGTGTGGGATATGTCTATGATTAGTGATGTAACCTATTTTTATGTTAATGGCCCAAGAAAACGCTTTTTATGTTTCCGGTGTGTGGAAAGTCCTTTTTTTTTTTTACTTCAATTTTTTTTTTGTTCAGATGTGTTGCTTCAAATACACAATATATTTAAGATTGTTCTATATTTCCACAAATATATGCAGTTTACAAAGACCCTCGGTTTCAGTGATCACGCCGATATGGATGCGTTTTTTGTTTTAGTTTGTTCAGATTATATTGGGAAAAAAATATACATCAAAAGTAATAAAAATCTATTTTCACATGATTTAATGGGTTTCTTTCAGTATTGAATAATCATGTTGGTTTAAGGAAGGGACATTATGATATACTAGGTTTGATTCAACTTATTTCCCAAGAACAGGTACTCAGTAAGTCTAAAATCACTTATTTCCCAAGAACAGGTTTTCAGTAAGTCTAAAATCACCACGTCATTAAACTGATTTAAACTCATTATGATTCGGTAGGGTCAATACACAGTAATTTATCAGGGATTCAACTTCGTAGGAATAGGTGCAACTTAATTTAATAAACTTGGTCCAACTCATTTTTCAGTGGTAAAATTTCCCTACAAATATTGAGCTTAACTTACCAAGATAATTCAAAATGGTCCGACAGAATTGCTTAGTGCTGAAATATGTTTAATCCTGTTGACTTAAAAAAATTATTTGTTGGATTTACTTAAACTAGTTATGTAAATAACTTCCATTAACCTAAGCTGCCTTAGATATAATGATTGGTTACAGGTACATTTATTTAATTGAACTACTTACAAAGTTTATTCTTTTGAGTTTACTTCCCAGGATTTAAGTCAATTAAACCAAAGGATACCTGAAATAACAGAAATTGACATTTCAATACAGCATCAAGGGTGGGAACATAACAGTTCATGGCAGCAGGATTGAATCTCGTAAGAGTTAAGTTGATGAATTTCAATTAAGTTAATGTGACAGCCAGCTCATTTCCTTCTTTCGAATGGGATCCTCCCTGCCTGTGGGACCTGAACACGACAGAAATGACCTCATGGCATCGACGGGTGTCATAGGCATGTGTCATACCTACAGTTCCACAACACTAACACACACTGTCACAAGTTTAAAATCATATTTATTGATAGTTTCATTTCAAAATCTTCATTGTTAATGATTGTGTGATCCTGTACCACGGTGTTTAAAGGACAAGATTCTGAGATCGGACACCTTCCTGTAGGGTAGAAGAAGAGAGAAGAAGACATATTACATATCTGCTTCTGTCACACACACACCCACAAACACACACACACACACAAATACAGTGTCCTCCAGAATTATAGGAATCCTTTAAAAAAAATTTGTCAAATGAGATGCAGAAAATGTCTTTATTGTCTGCAGCCAGGATCTTCAGTTCAAATTCTTCCCAAAAATCTAACCTCTAACTTAAGTAATAACATTTTAAAATATAACAAATACTTTTTTCTAAATAAAATATATGTGCCCTGCAGAAAAATATTGAATGCAGGCTGCCAATAGTTCTGGAGAGCACTCTATAAGCTCCCCTTCTCCTCTCCTCTCACTCAGACGGTTTCTTCAGGCTCACAGTGAGCAGCTGAAAATCATCCCCACTTCTTCTACGTCTGACTTACTCCTCCCTCCATCGACAGCCTCTTGCGTCGGCGTAGAGCAGCCTTGTGAATCTCCCTAAGTAGAGTTTCCTTGTTGTTCTTCACATTGGCCTTTGCCGTCTCCAGAACAAACTCAATCTTGTCGGGGCTGAACGGTCGCTGGAAGGTGGAGAACTCCTTCATCTTTGCTTTAAAATACTCTGCGTCTGAAGATAACAGTGACAGATTTCATTGGTCCAGTTTTCCAGCATGTTATTCTCTAAATATATACAGTTCAATCTATCAAGACATGGATGACAGTAAAGTTGGAGGTGGGACTGCATCAAGGCTTGGCTCTGAGCCCCTTCTTGTTTGCCATGGTGATGGCAGGATGACAGAGGATGTCAGACAAGAGTCTCCATGAACTATGATGTTGGTGGATGACATTGCGATCTGTGGTAAGAGCAGGTAGAGGGTTGAGGAAAACCTGGAGAGGTGGAGGTTTGCACTGAGAAATAGAAGAATGAAAGTTGGTCACAGCATGACGGAATACAAGCGTGTGAATGAAAGGGAGGCAGGTGGTTCGGTGAGGATGAAGGAGTAAAGATGGAGAAGGCGCAGGAGTTTTAAGGACTTGGGGTCAACTGTTCAGAGGAGAAGAGTGTCAAGAGTTATCTGTGACAGAAGAGTTGTAGCAGGATTGAAAGGTTTCGAAGCTGGTGGTGAGAGCAGCTCTGCTTTCTGGTTTAGAGTCCGTGGCTCTGCCTCCTGTCTCCATAAGACAGGAGGCAGAGCTGAAGATGTTCTCTGGGGTGAGGAGGATGAACAGGATTAGAAAGGAGCTCATTTCTTCAGAGGTGATTCTACCCTCACATTCTACCCTCGCTCACTCAGCTCCTTCTGCCTGCTCAATTTTCCAGTTATCAATATCAGCTTCAGGACGAAATGTTCCTTTGCTACCTAAGACATCCCATCCACTGACAGGTAACCATGGTAACCAGATAAACGATGTCATTCACAGTGGTGCCCTTCAGAATAACTGGCCCCCCTTATAAAAAATGAATAAAATGAGATACAAAAAAAATGTCTTTATTCTTCATGTCCTTTAACTTAGATTTTTCGCAAAAATCGTGCCTTTTATTAAAGTAACAAAAAAATACATTCCATTCTTACCGTATAAAAAGTAATTTTTTTTTCTCTAAAAGTGTGTGAAACAATTATTGCCAGCCCTTGGAAATCATGTGATCAAACTGAACCATATATTCTGTCCCATTTTATACTTTTTGTTTCAGATGTTTGAGTAGGAACTACGAAGTGGTGAACAATGACCTACTGACATAGTGGAGTATAAATATGAGGCGACGCAGGCCTAACTCTCTTTGACGTTCTTCAAAATGGGAAAGATCAGGGATCACAGCAATGATATATACGAAGAAGAAATGTAGCGCTGCACATATCTGTCAATGGAGACAAGAAAATCTGTCAACAGTTCAAAGTGTCAGTTTCATCAACAATCTATTAAACCGATTCTTCAGTTTAAAGTCACTGCAGATGTTATAAACCTGGAAGAGGAATTGTTTGCATACTGACTCCACACATTGTGATGAAGATGGTTCGGCCAGCTAAAGACCTTCCAAAGATTACAGCTAGAGAGGTCGGAGGTCAGCAAGAAAAAAAGCCTGCGCTGTCATCCACACACAAGCTAAAGCTCCTGAAGTTTGACAAACACCACACCTGGAACAAGGTCAGAGGTCAGATGAAACCAAAGTAGAGCTTTTTGGCAACAGACATCAAATATGGGTGTAGTTTAGCAAGAAAGGGAGCCATAGAGAAAAGCACCTCATACCCACTAAGAAGTCTGGTGGTGGATCTCTGATGCTTTGAGGCTGTCTTTCCTCAAAAGGCCCTGGACATCTTGTTCAAAGACATTCTTCCATGGATTCCATCAAACAACAGCAGATAGTGGATGAAAACCTTAAAGCCTCTGTCAGGAAACTTACAGTGTGTCATGGTTCTGAAGATCTGTTTTATTTTGTAGTGGGATTAAGTTGGTTTAAGCTTTTGTTTCCCGTTTTATTTTCAAGGTTTCAGAACTGTTTATTAGTTTTCCAACTGTGTCCACCTTTCTTCCTTCTCCTGTGTCTCCGGGAATGTGCATGTGTGTGTGTGTGTGTGAGTGTGAGTGAGGGAATCCTGCTTCCTGAAGTGTCCTCCCTGATTGTTGAATGTTCTCACCTGTCCCTGCCCCTCACCTGTGTCTTATCGTCCTCGTTGCTGTTCGTATTTTAAGTCTGTGTCTTCTTTCCTGTCCTTGTCAGATCGTTTGTTAATCTGGCCTGTTTATCCTGCCGGTGTTCTGGTCCATGTTGGCTCCTGTGACTCCGCCCTGCTCTCTGAATCCAGAGTAAGTTGGGTTTCTCTCATGGTTTATTATTTGATATTATGTAATTGTAGATCTTTATTCGTTACTTTGCATTTATGGATCTTTATTGGCTACTTTAGATAAGTATTTGTTACTTTCTTATTTTCATCTGTTGTGTCATAGTTTGGAAATAAGTCTTTTTATTAATCTTTATGTTTTTTCACTTTATCTTTTGAGTAGTGTTTTCATTCTGAACTTAAACCGTAGGACAGTGCGCTGTGGTTGGACCTTCAAGCAGACCCAAATGTGACTTGGTTAAGAGATCACAAAATACAGATGTTACCACGGCCATCCCGGTCACCTGACCTAAACCCTACAGAACATCTGTGCAGGGTGCTGAGGAGGAGAGTCCACAAGTGGACAAATGGACCTCAGAACCTGGAGGAGTTGGAGAGTTTCTGTATGGAGGGACGGTCTCAGATCTTCTTCATGTCTTCTCAAACCTCATCACACACGATAGACGGAGACTCAGGCTGTTATTGTGGCAGAATGGGGCGGAGCATATTAAAAGCAGGGTGGCGATAGTTATGGCACACATGTTTTGATAAAAAAAAACATTTGTTTTACGTTAAGGATGTTTTTTTTTTGTTTTTTTGTTATGAATAATTTCAATGAAACATCATTGGTATAAACAAGAATGCTATTTTTTACATCTTATATTACTTTAAAGAAAAAAGATGAAAAAAAGCTTGAAATACTTCTGGAGGGCACTGACAGATTTAGATAAATTTATCAGAAAGCATGTAATTAATTCGATCAACTAGTTTATTTGCTTGAGGGCCATATCTTTTCAATTAAAGCTGCAGTTCTCTGTTCATCTAACTGACACCGAAACACATTTCCTCATATAATGGTTGGCGGTTTTAGGATCTTATCGGGTTTTGCGTGCAGAGGTGCTCTGTTCCTGAGAGGAAGTGAAAACCTGCATGTGTGGGTGTAACACACCTCGGCAGTTGTTCCTGTTGAAAAGCGGCATATAAACGATGGTGGGCTCCTTCTCCTTTCCCTCAATCACGTAACAGTCCTCCGGCCAGTCTCTCTCCTCGAGGATGTTGATGTTTATCTCTGGGAAAGGCTTCTTCACCTGAGCTGCATAATCTCTGGCTAGAGTCAGAGTCTGTGAAGAGAATTTGGAAAAACAGTGCACATACTCTTTATTCAAGTTAAGCATTGATTCTTGCTTCGAACACTCAAAGTATGAATGTAAGAGTAAAGTTTGTGTCCTAGGAAGCAGATGTTCCTTCTACTGGATAAAAAAAAATCTGCATTTGTGCTGATGAAGATAGATGGTGGATGTGAGCAAACTGACCAGAAAATCATGTGTTCAAAACTAAGCAAATTAAATAAATAAACTATTGGCCTAGGCTGTCATCCCCGACAGCAATGTTGTATCCCCAAAAAGCCCCTAATCCACTGCATTGTACAGTTCAAATCACACCCACAATAAGGTAGTTATGTCAGTAAAGCTGCTTTCCGTAAACCAGCTCCCTCTTGTGAGTAAAATATAAACTATTAGAGTAAAATATGATACAAGATAGACCTCATGTCATTTCATATTCACCAAATTTGGTCTAAATCTGGACAATGCTGGAGGAATTATGTCGGGGCTAAAGCTCCTCCTGGTGGCAGAAATATGTAAATTACCCTTCCCAAAATCAACTCTGTGCTGTCTCGCACTTATGTCTATGGGGGGGATGAAATTTGAAAATGATACCTGCAATGTTTTTTGTGTTATCGCATTAACGCAATGCGATTTCAAAATATTCATCTTTTCGAGGAATGAAATTCTGTGCTCGACACCTTTTAAGGGCCCAACAAATAATTGGTGAAATTCTTAAGAGGAGAAAAGATAAGATAAATTAAGAAAGGATGGGATGACATTTAATAACATTAGATGAGGTAAGATGAATGAGATATAACTTTTGATAAGATAAGTCAGTTTACATAAAATGAGGAGCCTTGAGATGGAATAGGATTAGATTAGATAAAATGAGATAAGATGAGGTCAGGTGAAATTAGATGAAGTAATATAGGATAATATAATTTAATTCAGATAAGATCAATTTTAGATAATTAAAGATAATATGAAATGAGATCGGGGATAAGTTGCATGGGAGGTGTATCAGCTAGAAAACAATCATTTGTGAATTAGGAGATTTTCTTTTGTGTTCTCTAATCCCATCTTTTTTGTTTGTTGTTTTTTTTTCAACCTATTTTCAGAACACCGTCGACACCGACGTAAGATTAGATAGAATGAGATGAGGTGCGATAAGGTGAGTTGAGGTGAGATAAGATGAGGGGAAGTTTAATGAGATGAGACACGTCTCTCCTCTACAGCGGTAATACGCTCTGGGCAAAACCAGACCAATCAGATTCCACCTTAAGCCGTTTGAAATCTTTACTCCCCTCTGTGTCTGGGTCCAAAATTTAACATAATGCAAGAATCTACCACCTCTGAGACGTGGATAAACTCAGAGCCTTCTAGTTTGCATCCTTAGAATGGAGGGGGGGGGGTTAAAGGTGACGTAGCGTTGAATAGGTTATGAGAGTGGGCCACAGTTAAGAGGAACATGAAAAAGTGAAGCCAAATGGGATTAACACAAAGTTTCCACGAGCATGATCTGATGAAAACCAGCCTTTAATCTTAAAAGGGAAGGGTCAGCCCTGTTCACAGTCTATGGCTGCTGCAGGGTGAGGGAAAAATAGTGCGGAGCCGTCAAGGACTTAAGCTGGGTTTAACAAAGTAAAGCAGCTTAACTGAACCTCAGACTGTATCCAATAAAATGAATTACCTACATTCCCTTCGGAGGATTACCCGCTGAATCACACGGAATTTTGTCCAAGTTCGCAATTGTGATACTCGTACAAAAGTGACCTCTTGCAATCCTTTATGGTGAATAAAATACGATCATTTGTACTTTAAAGTGGCGTAAAATACGTAAGAAAGTGTATAATAAAAACTTCTCGGCTGCCCGTCCACTGCCGAAGATGTGGATTCGGCCCTGTAGGAAACTTTTCTAGTGGATATCAAGCAACAGTAGCGGAAGGAAGACCCCCTTCTTAACATTTTTGTGTGTTTACACCGATCAAAACTGTTTTTTATAAACGTGTTGGTGGCACAGACTCCCATTTAAGCTCCTTTATCCTCCATTTACATATGCAAATAGATGCGAATAGTGTAATTCAAAGGTTGTGTCTATCATATATTTTCTAGGTTGTTTATGATTCATCTGCAATGTGGCAGCGGAGACTTCAGAGCTTCAAAACAAAAAAGGCCTACTGTAACTACGCTGTAAACATTTTATCTCATCATTTTCAGAAAAATTACCAAACAGTAACTGAGAAATATTTTAAAAAAACATTAACCATTTGGCAAGAACATCCCTTCATTGCTACAGAAACGAGATGTTACATATACGATTTGTATTTGTGAAACGCTGTCATTTACTTTCATTTTATTTAATGTCCTCCTACAGAGGTTTCCGGTATGTTTGTTTTATAATTTACCGTAATATCTTGTA
Organism: Lophius piscatorius; assembly: GCA_009660295.1. Taxonomy (NCBI): domain Eukaryota; kingdom Metazoa; phylum Chordata; class Actinopteri; order Lophiiformes; family Lophiidae; genus Lophius; species Lophius piscatorius. The sequence continues at coordinate 11,623 of VRLP01003931.1, read as the reverse complement.
CATGGCGACTGAATTTTTCACGGTGACATTCTGGCCACCAAACCTGCCGGTATTTTACTGTATATTACATGGATGTTTTTGATTTTTTTTTACAGTGTAGAAGTATGAAAATACAAACAGCACCCAGTCAGTGGTCTGTGAGGCCATGAGATCCTGTATATTGGGTCATTTCGGCAGGGGCTATTTAGCGCTTTTTGCGTCTTTGTCGTTTCCGTAGACATTAGAATTATGGCGACACTGACCTAAAAGATTTCAAGCGGTAATGCTACGAAGATTAAGGTTTCATCTGTATCCTTTATCTTTCTTTAATGCAGAATTGAAAAGAAAAAAGACAATGTTCGTGTCCGTCTCAATTGAGGTCAGAGCTGTATTGCTTCAATGTGGTGCAAAATGGCACCATAGCAATCCCAGTAGAACATTAAGGCTCATCTGAATTTACCCACAACACACCTTGATGACCCTCAGAGCTTCTCTAAGAAAATTCTAAGGACAGATTCGTGTTGTACTATTGGAAGATGGGGGTCCCGTTCCATCTGGTGCGGACCAAACACAGCGTTCTTCTAAAAGAACGCTGGACCTACGCTCAAACATAGTGGTTGGTGGCAGTATAATATTCCGTCTTTGCTGCCTCAAGACCAGGATGACATAAATTCTGCTCTCTGTCAGCAGTCATTATGTCCACCTCTGAATGGCTCCTAGTCAAATCTGGACCTGACCTCAACTAAGATGTTGTGATCAGACCTTAAAATTTAGTTCATGTTCACAAATCCTCCAATGTGGCTGCACTAAAGGAGTTCTCAAATCACCTGGGGTTGAACATCTTAAAAACAAAGGTAGTCATCATTGATCTCAGGAGACACGGGATTGACCACGCCCCACTCCACATCAAATGGGGCTATGTGGAAACCATTCTTTACATTCCTGGGGATCCTTGGCACGGAGGAGCTATTCCGGTCCAAAAACACGTCGGCAGTTGAAAGCTCAGCAGCCACTTTGTCTTCTGAGAGTCCTCAGAAGGAACAACCTTGAACAGATGCTGTTGTGGGCCTTCTGGCACTCCTACATGGACTCAGCTGCAGACAGGAGAGGGTCATCAACTCGGCCCAAAAGACAATCGGCTTTCCTCTGAAAGACGTCTCAAGCTCCCGTTGCCTCTCAAGAGCATTACCCTACACCTCACCCGTCTGACCTGTTGCCCTCTGGCAGGCGCAAAAGGTCCAATTAAACCCACACTTCAAGACCCATAATCAGTTTCTTTCCATGGGCCATAAGATAATCGAACAACAAAATATAACTTGTATGCAAAATTGGTCCCTATGAGTGGAATATCCCCTTTGTTTAACTCTTGTTCCAGATTTGTGCAATAAAAGAAGTGCAATACCGTCTTTGAGCGCAATTGGCACCAGACAAGAGCTAGTGCTAGAGCTTTTCGCGGTTGTTTTTCTTCATTGTATTATATTTATGTCCTTATTTTTATTCTATATACCGTATGTCATATCCTCGGTTTTCAATGCGCCAACCTGGAAAAGTACTCCTGGTTTCGTTATATTCCCAATAAATGACAATATGACAATATAGCTTCTTGTGTCTTATCTCTTATGAAGCTGGAACAGCTAGATATTAAGCTCAGAAGTAAATACCTTTTCACACTGGTGAATTTCCTGGGAAATTTTTCCCATTTCAGTGTCAAAAAAATTTACCTCGTGGCCAGGACTTAATAACTCGTAGGATCAAGTTATTAACGCTTGGCCAGGAATTAATAGTTTTTCCCTAGTGATTATAAGTCGATCCCGTACCTTATAAGCCATGGCCATGAGTTAATTATCTCACCTGATAATAACTTCTTCCCACGCCTTATTAAGTCTTGGCCATTAGATAATAAGTCATTCCAAAGCCTTATTAAGACTTGGCCACACGATATTTTTTCCTTCAATGTCACCAGAGGATAACCGTATGACCTTATTAAACAAAATTAGCAAATTAGCATTTTGCAAATTACATGATACATTTAGTTTGAAGACCCAAAGCAGCTTAGTGTGAGACACGCACAAAAATAGAGGAAATTTGAAGGAGGTGGAATCCTTTTTTTAACCGGTCAACATCATTACCTCAAACATGTTTCCAGCGCTGTATTCTGGTGCGATGATGAGGTCGATGTCTCTCTTGTCTCCCAGAAATGAGGGATAGGCCACATTAATCAGCAGGCCGGCATCAATGAGGTGGAATGTCTCTTTGGAGCGGAGGCATGATGGAACGGTGTCATCTGCCCCCAACAGAACATCAGAATCATGTCTTCACACAAACTCGAAGAGCATTGATATTATTAATTTGTTTAGTCACATCTCCATTGTGGAATCAGCGCTGCTGTCCTACTTCACTTGTGTGTCTTTAATTGTTCATGTACGATAATGTTCAAAGAGTACAGTGGCCCCTGACAAATGTGAGACTGGAAGATCGTTGTTATTATTCTGCGTTATAAAAGGCATGGAGAGTGAGGAAGGGAGAACATGAGGACCTGACTCGTGAAACTGTTGAGAAGAACTGGTGGGGTCCATTCAGTAGTTGGGAAGTATCTTAAATAAAGTTAAATAAAGCATTCTTAATGAGTCTGATCACAATAATGTCTACCATGGGTTTTATTGGCTCTTGGCAGAGGTTTTTTTTTCCTTGTTATTTATTATTTATTTGAACGTTTATCTTAAGTGTGGAGTGATATTTGAATTATGCAGCGACACTGAAAATGAAAAAAAATGTCGCTAGGGCGAGAGTGAAATTGTCTTTAAAACATGCTGCTATTGACAAATGCTAGATGTTTTCTCACCTTGGTATTGGTAGAGGAAGTTTGCAGTAGTGCCCCATTCCCATTTTATGATCAGAGGAAGGACTTTGTTTGTCATCGCAGAGACTAAAGGGGAGCAGAAAGTAACACACGAACATTTAGATCAAATATAAGTGTAACGAGCTCTCTGAGTGTTTATCTACCAAACACTGACCATGTGTTTTGATAGCGACGTCCTCCAGACTGTTGCTCCAGGTCTCCACTGCTGCCAGCAGCTCCAAACTCCACGTATGAACGAGACCTTTTCTTTCTTCCAAACTCTTTGATTCCCACAACACAGACTCATTACGATTCACCTTTTCTGCAAAAGATACAAATCTTGTGTGACATTTTGCATCAGGCATTTGAACTGGGTGGGGTAACACTGATGGCGTTCTGTCTGTATCAGGCAGCTGCAATCAGGCAAAAAAAGCTTGTGGTTACTCCTTCTATTGGTTTTAACTGGGCCCACACTGTCATCCCTGACAGCAAGGGTGTATCCCTAAGAAGTCCCCAATCCCCCTGATTGAACTCCTTAAATTAAATCTAGTCGAGAATATACCTCCCCAAAAAAGTGTTTGCCATAGTGAGTAAAATATGAACTAGTAGAGTAAATGTTGAGATAGATCTCCTTGATTCGATTCATATGCACCAAATTTGGACAAAATCATCCCAATGGTTAGGATGTCATGTCTGGAAAAACAGCGTTTTGCCAAAAAAGCTCCCCCTAGCGAGTACAATTATATTATATTTTTATTTTTCATTTTAACTTAACCTATCTTTTCTATTTTATCTCAAGTGATTCCTCACTAAGGGGCTGCCCATGCTGGGGGGACGTAATCCTGGCTTTGGTTAACGCTTTTATTTGCGTCACATTTTTTGCGTCACATTTTATTTGTATGAAAAGTGCAATAGAAATAAAGTCTGATTGATTGATTGATTGAGTGATATATGAAGATATATTAACTTTTACGTTGATTTTATTGCAAAACATCTGCGCCATATCATCACCTTCCCCTTTACCTTCTAGTATTTTCTGTAGCTTGTCCAAATCCGTCAAAGCGGTAGTATCCTTCATGGAGCTTCGGGTCAGTGTTATTATTTTGTCAAGGATGCTGTAGACGCGCAGGTATTCTTCAGCAGCAGAGTCTACATATCCGGGCACTGAAATACACACATAGAATTATATGTAAGCATAAAGTCAAGACTGCTTCCTCACCCAAAAGTCTAAAAGTATCCTTATTGTGTACTAATATTACCATTCAGCCAGGGAGGGATTAACCCTCTGATGGTCTCCGTATCAGCCAACGCACAGCCAAAGACACCTGCATGATTTTAACATCGTACACAGTTAGACAGTCAGGATTAATATGCATGCAGGATCAATAAATCCTGTGGTCATTTCCTGTTTTCACTGGCTTGATGAAGGCTGATGTGATTTCAAAGCAAGAGATTTCATTTAGATCTTTACACCAGGAAGGATTTAACATAAAAATCAAATCCAATGATATTTTTCTCGGCCGCTCAACCATTACATCAGCCACCACCACCATTTTCCTAAAACAGAGGGGGGATATGCACTGGTAATCACTAAATACACCTGCCTAGAATTGTGTAGTTCTTCTTTCTCTGTCATAACAGCTTTGTGATGTCACCGCATGTTCTGATACCTTTCTGTCTGAACCAACAGGAACTTTTTCAGCAATTTGTGCTACAGTGGATCTTCTGCTGGGTCAGACAAAACAAACTAGCCTTCACTCCCCATGTGCATCCATGAGCGTCCGTCCTTAGTTTCTAACCACTTCAGACTGGGGCGATCCAAGAATACCTGCATTTTGGTCACAGTCCTCTAGCCGACTCAAACCGACCAGTGTCAAAGGGCCTGAGTACCTTATGATTGAATGCGTTTTCTGCTTACATCAACCTCAGGGCAAAATGTTCCCTTGCTGGCTAATATATCCCACTCACTGACAGGTAACCATAGCAATCCAGCTGCTCAGTGACAGCTCTCACAACACACCTTGTAGCTTGACCATGTCCATCTCCGCCTTCTTCTCCAGTAGCTCTCCACGTTTGAACTTGCTGCCCAGGAGGGAAGTTTCAATGAAGAGACCCAACTCTGTGAAACCGGCCTCGTCAGGACTCATCTCAAACCATTGCCCTGAAACACACAGTCTACTCTCAATAAAAGTCTCACTTACGGTGTTGTGGGTATTTTAAGTCTAATATGTACCTTCTATGGGCCCGTTTGAGAAGCAGTCCTCGTTTATAGCGCAGTAGATGGGGTACGGGTTGGATGCGTTTCTGCTCGCCTCATCGGAAAGATGCCGCAGGTCCATCTGATGAAGAAAACATTTCTTTGTAGAACCTTTCGATACCGGCTTAACTGGTTCCACATGATAAATTTAACATTAAAAAGTCAGGTGAGGATAAAAATATTGGCATGTTTTGGTGTTTAATCCCAGATTAGTCACACATAGTAACTGATTATTCACACAGAGTAACAGATTACTTACACATAATAACTGATTACTCACACATAGTAACTGATTACTTTAATACTTAATTAAAGTAAATAGTTTTACTTTAATTTTTACTCACTAGAGGGAGAAAAAATGTCTTAATACGAGGAAGAAGTGGATTGATTTTGGGAGAGATATTTCCGACACTAGGGGGAGGTTTTGGGACATAAATTCTCAAGCATTTTTCCGATTTAATCCAAATGTAGCGCATATGAATCGAGTCGTAGAGATCTGTCTTGTATATATTATACTTAACTCTAAAAGTTCATATTTTACTCACTAGGTTTTTTTTACCAGAAACACTGTTTTCCTGACATAGTCAAACTTTATTCCCCAATAGACCTCATTAGGAGGAAGAACTACATCCATTTTGAGAAGCGTCAGTTGTACATTTCTAGGAGGAGCTTTATCTCCAACAGTTTTCTGGACATATTTGATTAACTATTGATCCGATTTTGTCCAAACCTGGTCAGTATGAATCAACTCGAAGAAGATCTATCTTCTTTGAGTGGGATTCATTGTACGATGAAGGGGATTGGGGAATTTTTCAGGGATATACCCATGCTGTAAGGGACGACAGCGTAGGTCTAGTTTTGAGTTAGTAAATCAGGCAAAGCTTAACTTGAGGAGGAATAGTTGATACCAGAGGAGTAAAATGATGACAGTCTTTGACCTGGTACCTGTTTCATGATCCCTGCAGAGGTCAAGACCCCCCATATATCCGCAAGAGAGAAGTGCTCCTCCTTTGCCCTCTCGCTCAGCCAGGCCAGAGCCTGCTCCGGCTCCACCCCAGGACCTGACAGCCTGGACACTGCTCGGTCCATATTAGTGCTCCATTGTGGGTCGCTGTACAGGGAGGAGATGGACCTATCAGAAGACAGGGACATGTGGGTCAGGTGATGCTGTCATGGAAAAAAGTGGAGCATACAAAATTTGAAACTTCCTGTTAATGCATCTTAGGTGCTACCACTCTCCTCTGTTCGATTCTCTTTTGTCTCTCACGTTTTCTGTCTTCTTTCTGACACAGCAATGACTTAAACGGCCAAAATTAATACTAATATGATGACTTTCATTACAATTATTTGTTCAAAATGAATCTCACATTCAGCCTGGGGCCAAGGGAAATCTTGCTAGTGGCATACAAACTGGTGTTAAGGGTGTAAGTGTGATTACTCCCACCATGTGGCTCCAGAGACTCCTCCCAGGTAGAGCAGAGTGTCCACCAGACCTTCTTTTTCCATCTGATAAAGGGAACCCACCAGACCTACGGCAGCCCTTTGACCCCCACCTGAAGCCAACAGAGCTATGTGTGGAACCACATCCTGGAGGAGCAAATGAAGGAGAGGGTACACTGTAAAAACCTCTCACCGTAAATTCACAGAAATTAATTACTGTTGGATTCACCTGCAATGTCTTTTTATGGTTACTTACAGCAGTATTTCTCAAATTGTATGTATGTGTGCCCCTCTGGGTACTGCAGGGGGTTTGTGAGGTGTTTTTTCTGTGGTTCAAAATCTTAGCCTGAAAATATCGGCCATGCATGGTTCCTGAAATAATTTTAGTATCAAAAGATAAATTGTAACAATGCAAATATGAGACTAATGAAACACATTTTCTATTTAGTATTTCTATTATCAATCCAATGCCTTCCTCTCCTGGCTAGACACTTTTCTCCTGTATGTGCCTCCTCTTCACTGCAGGAGTAGTTAGGTATGATGGAGATAGGCTGCCAGCTAGTCTCCATCTGCAATCCTCTCAGCCATAAATACGGTGTCTCACCTCCGCCCTGATTCAAACTATGAGCTTAACACGAAAATGAAAAATTTTTAGATTCCTGGGGGTAAGACAAGTGTTGTAGAGTGTTTTAAAAATGGAACCAGATGACAGGCTATCCTAAGGGCTTATTTGGAAACTTGTGTGAACCTGGACTGTTTCACCGTATGAACCTGGACTGTTTCACTGTATGGGTCTGGACTGTTTCACTGTGTAAACCTGGACTGTTTCACTGTATAAACCTGGACTGTTTCACTGTATGGGTCTGGACTGTTTCACTGTGTAAACCTGGACTGTTTCACTGTATGAATCTGGACTGTTTCACTGTATGAACCTGGACTGTTTCACTGTATGAACCTGGACTGTTTCACTGTGTAAACCTGGACTGTTTCGCTGTATGAATCTGGACTGTTTCACTGTATGAATCTGGACTGTTTCACTGTATGAACCTGGACTGTTTCACTGTGTAAACCTGGACTGTTTCGCTGTATAAACCTGGACTGTTTCGCTGTATGAATCTGGACTGTTTCACTGTATGAATCTGGACTGTTTCACTGTATTAACTTAGACTGTTTCACTGTATGAACCTGGACTGACTGTATGAGCTTACTGACTCCCATGGTTTCTAATATAATTAGGTATTAGGGCTCTTGCATTTCTTAGAGGAAAGACAATGATGTATAAATAGAAGCAAATTATATAATATCCATGGGATTCATCTTACTTCAGTACAGTTGATTCCCAGATGGTTGAGAGAATCCAGAATGACTTGTTTCCTCTTGTGAACATAATCCTCTTCACCAGCACACAGAGCCTGGGACAGACGGATGGTTTTCTGGAATGAATAAAGGGCAGCAAACAGAATTATACTCAACAGTATGTAACACAATAATAATTAGACCTATTCTGTTGTCCCCCAAAGCAAGAATACATCCCCGAAAAGTCCCTGATTCCCTTCTTAGTACAAGTGATCCCTCTGATTGAACTCCTCACATTAAATGCAAAGTTATTTCCAAAGTATTTTAAGTTAAAAAGCTCCCGAAAGCAAGTAAAATAAGTTATAAAATCTAAATAAAATTATTATACTGACAGTAAAAGAAATGCAAAATACTGGCATGCTCAGTGTGTATTGAGTCTCAATTTGTGTACAAGGTGCTCTATTGGGTGGGAATAATTTAAATCAAAACATCAAACATGGATATATATATACATATATATAGATATATGTATATATATATCTATATATATATAGATATATATATAAATTGCCTACGCGTTTCAACGCCTTGAAAAAGGCCTCACAAGTTTGTTTTTTTAACTGTTAAAAAAACTGCTTGACCGAACGATTTCTCATTTTCAGGTAAGTTTAGAAGATATTCAATTAATAACTAACCCAAAGGAATTAATTTTTTCCCGCTGAGGTCATTTAAGCAAATAACCCAAAATAGAAGAGAAAGAGCTGATGAAATCGGTTTGTACTTGTTTGTGTATTACATCTGTATTCTTTAAATGACACACTTAAAAAGAACGTCTGAGGGTGTATCACTTTTAAGGGTTCTGTTGAAACTCTTATTTTGTGTTCTGGCTGTTCGCAGCGCGTTTTCTGACTGTGTTGTCGGCCACGGTGCAAGACCGTTTTGATTAACTTTAAATATTTTGTTATGTTAGTTTGTTAAGTACAGTTCTTGAGCAGGACCCAAATCGCAGACATACGGGTTGTGGGGGTTATTATGGATCGTCATCGCCACCGCAGATCTTTTGTATAAGTGCCATAACTAAAAAACTATTTCATGGAACATTTTCAAATTTTGTACCTCCATGGACCTGAGCCCGAGTAAGAAACAGACTGCTTTTGGGAAAGGTAGGTTGATTATTTCCGACATTCTGGGAAACTTTATCTCCAATTTTTCGGGCCATAATTCCTCGACTTTTGGTCTGATCACCTCGAGGAGATCTGTCATGCATTGTGTTTTTCTCTAATAGATCATATTTTACTCACTAGGGTGAACTTTTTCTTTTAGTAAAAACTGTTTTTTGGACATAACTTCACATTTTATTTCCAACACAGGGACCTGGGGACTCTCCGAGGATATACCTTGCTGTCGAAAACAACAGCATAGGCCTAGATTCATTTACAAAAGGTCCCAAAAAGGTCAAAAACGTCCATTGATCAAAATGATTCCAAAGAAGACAAGGGGATGACTCTACAAACTGAGGGCTTGTTCGGATTTGGTTTTAAACTGTGTTTTGGGTGATCAATCATAAGCGGACAGCGAGACACGTGGCCTTTTACACCTGTGTCTCTCATTCATCTCCGAATGTGTCCGGCTGACCACTTGTGTCCAGATTTAGTTGCTCCCTACGTCACTTCTGCGATGTAGTTATCAGTCACAGCGAGACACGTGGCCTTTTACACCTGTGTCTCTCATTCATCTCCGAATGTGTCCGGCTGACCACTTGTGTCCAGATTTAGTTGCTCCCTACGTCACTTCTGCGATGTAGTTATCAGTCACGTCAGTAAAGCGCCAGATTTGTTTAGCTAATTAGCACAGGCTAGCTAAAAACTCTAAAAAGTTTCACAAGCTAATGTACATGTACGGAGTAGTCCAAGTGTTGAGACTGACAGGACAAATTAATTTGCGACTTACTAAATGTTGCATCTCAAGTCCACTCTCTTCACGAATCGCACGCTTTTGCCAAAACAACCACCACATCCAGCACTGATGACATATTTTCCTGTGATGTCCTTGTCTGAGACGCACCAGGACACATTAATGTATTTAGACATGTGTCCGCTGTCCACTTATGATAAAACTGTCCTAAACGCATTTTAGAGTCTAAAGTCTAAACAGGTTATATCGCGCATCTCAAAATGTGCCCAGTTGACCGCTTGTTTTCAGATTTTCCAGGTGTCTATGTCACTTCCACTAAAAGGTCAAACGGTGTATGCGTAGTTATCAGTCATGTTAGTCAATTGCCAGATTCATTTAGCTAGCTAGCAAGGGCTACTTAACAACTGGAAAATTTTTCAATAGCTAATATACATGTACCGACTATTCCAACTGTCTATAAGACTGTTGATAAGACACATCGTCTTCTTGTCCTCCAACCAAGCACGTTTCCACCAAAACAACCACTATGTCCAGCACTGATGACGCATTCCACTGTTACGTCCTTGTCGGTAAAGCATCGGGACACATCAACATTTATACTAAAAAAGATATGTGGCAAAATACGTCCCAGACCACTTCGGCAAGTGGTTTGAGTGATTGGATCACAATGCGTCTCGGAGGTCATTTACACTTGGATTTAGCGGTGTCCGGCTGTCCACTTGAGATCCAATTTTGAAACAAAGTCTAAAAAGGCTTAAAAGACCCAAAACTGGAACAGGAAGGAAGATGACTAGGGGCACACACACCTGAAAGGAACTGACACAGAGGACCAAGAGGCAAAACTGAAATACACTCTGTCACAAAGACAACTGTGAATATGTGAGGTCAGGGGACATGTGAGAGGAAGGAGACACTTGTAGCCAGGAGAATAATAGAAGAAGAAGGTGAAGAATTGAGAGGAAGAACCATGAGGAGGAGGAACAGGACACGTCAATGCAAGAACTAGAGCCACGACCTTTCAAAAAAAAGTACAACACAAACAATATCATAAACGTTACATAGTTATTTAGTTTTCTGAAGAAGTAGCTGACATTTCTTGACCAGGGTTACTGGACAGGAAGGGCATGAACATTTGAATTCTGAAGAGAAACTTATTTATCACAGCTGTCAGACATTGTTTCAGAGTAGAAAGGAGAATACCAGATGCAGAGAAAGCGATTATAAAAACCATGCATACCTTACCTGAGGAGCAGTTACTTCAGCATCCATGTCGGCCAATGCTGCTGCTAGAGCAGATGACAAAACTAGAGAAAGGAGAACTAAAACAGGTTTAACTCGCGTCTGCATGTTGAGGCAAGGAAGCCACGTATAACAATTCAAGGCACAACGTGAATCCACTTAGCAGCGAGGGTGGGGCCCTCTTCTGAGTTTTAACAGTTCGTTAGTTCTCAGGTTTCCCTTTCCCTTAGACTCTAAGAGTCTAAGGCTTAGAGGGACCAATCAGGGGCTCAGGCGCTGCTCGCACACAGAGGCATGCTGGGCGATTGAGCAAAGTTTACCCACAATATAACTTAACTCTCTCTCACTCCCACACACACACACACACACACACACACGCACACACACACCAGCTTCTTTAACTGTACTGAAGTAAGAAGGAATCCCCATGGCTATTATGAAATTTGTTTCCATTTACCCAACACCGTCTTTCCTCCGGGAGGTTTATGAACTCTAGGTTCATAGAGTGATACAGTCCAGGTTCATAGAGTGATACAGTCCAGGTTCACACAGTGATACAGTCCAGGTTCATACAGTGAAACAGTCCAGGTTCATGCAGTGAAACAGTCCAGGTTCATACAGTGAAACAGTCCAGGTTCATGCAGTGAAACAGTCCAGGT